>JBAMJV010005582.1:0-112719 GCA_037951105.1 Echinarachnius parma | reverse complement strand
TACTTGTAGGCAATTGAACCACGTGAACAGATGGTAAATTTCAAATATTCGGTCACGTGAATCACGTTTGAGTCTCCCCTATACAAGCTTTTAATTAGCTTGCAAGTGTAATTTTGAATATCTCACTGTCAGGTTATATACACCGGCCATGTTAAATTTGAGCTGAATTAAGCGTGTATATTAATTTCATTTAAAAAAAAACGTAATATTTGTTTAGGTTAGAGGTGGTTCAGTTTTTTCTAAACATTTTTTGGGGCGAGGTTATGAAAAACTGAGTGTCAAATGTGAAAGAGCATACAATTTTAATGACAGAATAAACTGTATTTCTTTGTATGCTGGGACCGATGGCGATGCAGATGCCTAGGCGACGCTACGGCCAGGTGATGCCACAGGCGATGCCACAGGATGAAGGATATCCCAAGTCTCTCACAGAGGAGTTCATCGCAGTCTGTGCTCAATAAATTGATGATTCATCCGGCGACATTTGATTCTACTAATACTAACAATAATAGCAATAATTTACGTAATGGATAACACCTAATGTAAAATAGGTTTTAAAGTGCTTTCATTATTGTCCCATGCCACTAGGTAAAGTTCAGATCTGGAAATTTTTCTTTTGTACCCATTAACTATAGCCTCGGGCAACCAGGATAATTGTTGACAGAAATTAATTACAATGCTTGCACGTTATATAATTACTAAAGTGCTTTATCTCGAACGGTGGTAAAGAATCGCTTATATTAGAACCCCTGTTTTTTAATTATATTTCTGGTATATTGTACCGCCTCAGTACCTACAAAGGTAAATATTACGACAATCCAATACATAATTGAGGAGATAAGTGACACAGAGACCCGAAATATCCTGACATTTTGTTTTATTTTTGCTTCATCATTTTTACATTATGTTCCATTGGTGATGATTTGGTAATGATGGTGGTTTGTTATGTATCTGTTTTTTTCGTAATTATAAGTTTATCGCAGCAGTTATATTTTTGTTTTGTCTGTACATGCGGACAGTGGCGTACCCAGGATATTTTCAAGGGGGGGGGGGTTATTTCTTCAGACAAATTTCTGTAAGCGGGGGGGGGGGGGGGGGGGGGGGGGTGGCCGTAGACAATTTTCGAAGCCTAGACCAAGTACCTTCAAAATTTAGCCGAGACCAGGACCGGTCAAAAATGTTCGAGGCCGAGACCAATTTTCGAGGCCAAGACCAGGACCAGTCAACAATTCTAGGCCGAGACAAGCCATTTGTTGAGAATCCTGTAAGCGGAAGGGGGGGGGGGGGGGGGGGGACCAGCTACAAGTTTTAAAGGGGGGGGGGGGGGTTCAAACCCCCCAAAACAGTCATTTTTTTGTAAAAAGGGGGGAGTTGAACCCCCCCCCCCCCTCTGGGTACGCCTATGCATGCAGATCACACCAGTAATTGATAAATGTAGTAATTTGCTCTCAAATAATGACGAAGAAAACATCAAGCAGCAGTGATAGTAATTGTATGATGTTATGTATTATATAATATATTATCTTGTACATGGTGCAATATTGGCCTTATTATGTTCAGAACGACTCAAACTATGATGGTAAATTACTCATATATTTGACTAATTTCATGTATTCTCCCACACCAATTGTTTACTGTTTCTTCCAAAGAAGAATGGGTTTTCTTTTTGTAAGTTTTGTAAATTATTTGTTCAAACAACTCTAAGTAGAACAACATGTATGTGACCCTCAAGATGAGGTCTGCTCGCTATTCATAAGGACCTTTATCTATAAGGGTCAACTTGTCATAAGGACCGCTATTCATAATTTGAAAAGGGGACATTATTCATAAGGGTCGCTATTCATAAAAACGAAATGAGGGTCGCTATTCATAATGTATGAAGAGGGTCGCAATTCATGATACGAAATGAGGGTGCTGTTCATAATCATGAAGAGGGTCGCTATTCATATTACGAAATGAGGGTCGCTATTAAATAACACAAAACAGGGTCGATATTCATATGTAAGAAGAGGGTCGCCTGTTATCATTTTATGAAAGCGACCCTGAGTTCGTCTGTGTGGATGTGCACCATTCAATTGTCCTTTCTATACTCCTTCCTATGTACATTAAGGGTTTGTCCCAAATATTCTGCCAACTCATGAATACTTGCCATAATTATGCGCCTCGAAATAGTAATACCTATAGATAGATGGCGCTTTATAATTGCTTGATATTATTATTATATATTATACTAGATTTCAATCGAGTGCAACTAGATAACTGGGCGGGAAATAGTCATTGGCCCCGTTGCAGAAAGAGATACAATCGATTGTAAGTTACTTGTAAGTCAGAAAATTTGCAAGTTTGAACCAATCAGATTTGCGCATTTAGAACACATGATCGGACTTACAATCGATTCTATCTCTTTCTGCAACGGGGTCATTGTGTGATACACACTAACGTACACACCCATTCAGTTGTGCACAGCTCCTTAATTTTGGACAGGTTTTTAGAATCTTGCAATCTACTTTGAAAAAATATTGATTAAGTGCGTGAAACTGTGTACCACACCAACAAAAGTGTGCACCAACAACTACTGTATGTGCGACTTCAATATGAATATAATATATACTTTTCAAAATTATTTTACTTTAACCTGTCTCTTTTACAAATGACGTAATTAGTTTTGAGACTTTGTTACTTTTTTTTAGTTTTCTTATTTTATTCTTTGCTTTGGTTCTTGATTTTATCTTTGGTACAAATGTTTAATTTTAGTTTGAGGGTTTCATGCAGTTGATTATTCATTAGTTGGATTAAATGTGGGAATATGTAATCTATTAACAAATAAACGGAAAAAACATGGAATTAATGGTAGCATATCGTTTGCAGTGTCTTTATATCTAAAAAAAAACAAGTACAGTAATTGTCTAGAAAGGGATCAGGTGATGTTGCACTTAATATAGGTTTTCCCATTCATTTTAACACTTTTGTCATTCAATTTCGTCCGAAAAGCCGAGAATGTGCCAATGCCAACTTCAATTTCGTCTATTGTCGACCAATTTCACAAAAAGTTCATTCAATTTAGTCATTTGGCACACATTTTCGTCCAGTACAATTCAAATTCGTCGGTCACAGATGTGCTCAGCAACTGTGACCGACGAATTTGAAGTGTAATCGACGAAAATGCGTGACGAACGACTAAATTGAATGGACTTTTTGTGAAATTGGTCGACAATAGACGAAATTGACATTGGCACATTCTCGGCTTCTCGGGACGAAATTGAATGACAAAAGTGTTAAAATGAATGGGAAAACCTATAGTAAAGTTGCATTAATCGGTAGTCATATTCATTTCAAGTTCAATTGAACCAATTAGACTTGCGCATTTAGGAACATGTTCTGACTTATAATTAATCGCAACTTTGCAATTGATTGCACCACTTTATGCTACACCCACTGGTCTGACTAGCGTCCCACTCATACTTGAATACGACTTTGGCTCGGCACTGGCCCGGGGATAAGATTTCTACCCATTCATATTAGGCATCAACATGGGAAAAGGATCGCACAAGTATGAATGGAACAGTGGCTCAGTAGACATGAAAAATAACGTATAAACCCCTGTTGTAAGGGGCCATCTACAAAGTACGTACGCAATTTTTGGTCAAAAATTGACCTCTCCTCCCCCCCCCCCCCCCCCCCCCCCCCCCCCCACCCCCCCCCCCCCCCCCCTGTACGCACTTTTTATACACGTGGTTCAATAGAGCGTATGCATCAGATTTAATCCCCCCCCCCCCCTCCCCTCCCCCTTGTGCGTACTTTGTAGATGGCCCCTAACGCCACAACATGTGTACCGAGCATGCCTTGATTGAGCAAGATCGTAATGTAATTCGCATGCACAGAAGCATCCATATCAATGCCGAGTCAAGGTTTCCATTCATACTTGCGTCTGGCACTGGATGGCTTCTGCGTAATTATCTCCTCCCGACCTGGCTCACGACTAATAAGGGCTTTTCGATAGTGTGGACGACATGGGCGTAGAATCGGGGGGTGGCCTGTACAAACACCCCCACACTTTTTCAAAGTTAAATCTTTATAAATTGCATAATAACAATAATAATGTTTATAATGATAATAATAATAATGACCATAATTATAAAGTGATATTTTAAACACCAATTTCACAAATTTCTCTAGCTAGGTGGGAGCGTGTAAACCACCTCCCATACCCATCCCCCAAATTAGTACAGACATGTATGTACGGTTTGTGTGTGTGTGTGTGTGATTGTGTGTGTGCGTGTGTGTGTGCGTGTGTGTGTGTGTGTGCATTTAAAAATGTTTAAAAAAGTGTGTGTGTGTGTATGTGTGTGCATTTACAAATTTAAAAAAAGTGTGTGTGTGTGTGTTGTGCGCGTGTGTGTGTGTGTGTGCGTGTGTGTGTGTGTGTGCATTTAAAAAAATTTAAAAATGTGCGCGTGCGATTGTGCGTGTGTGTTTGTGTTTGTCTCTTTGTCATGTTTGTACGCGGGCGGGAATCATGAGGCAGTTTAAGTCACAAAACGCGTGTTGAAGAGAATGTGTCGACTGCATGCAACCAATTCGCGTCATTAATGGCTTGGTCACACGATACTTGCGACGACCTGCAACAGCTTGCGATTGGTCACGTGCACATATGAAAGGCGGTCTGTAATACATACATACCGCCCTGTACAAACTCACTGCAGATATACAATATAAACACTCACAAAATGTTCCGCAATTCAAGGATGAGCGTTAATATCTCTCTGCTCTTATATTGATATGGTCTTGATGCACAAATTATGGAATACTACTACTACTACTACTACTACTACTACTACTACTACTAATAATAATAATTATAATAGTAATATTGATAATTATATCAATAATATTATTTAATAATAATTAATAATAATAGTATGTGAGAGTCAGACCAGCATTGTACACATCCTCTACTCCCCGAGGAGCATGCTAGCGGTGAGCTACCCTAGTATTAGTGCACCAAGCTTATTATGAATTTAGCCTGAGTAATGGAGCCATATCAAAGACAAATGTTGCAAAATATAAACATAGGACGTGGTGCAAGCTTTTGGCTTTTAGCTCATACAAAGACCCCCAATGGGCCAAATATAAATTACCGCGGTAAACAAGGGAGAAAACAACAACAATAATAACTGTGGGACATGAAGGACCCAAGAGCGCAATAGCCGAGACCCCCCCCCCCCCCCCCCACCTTCGTTGTCACGTGGATGCAATCCCAATCATGACAATACTAATATGTCGGTTGAATACCTCCCTTTCAATGGTGAGGGTGTGTAATGAGAATAAATAACTTTTGATGAAAAGCAGAAATATCTAGAGGCTTGCCAGGAGTATTCAGGATAAATCATTGTCTACCAAACAATGCATCGTTGCCATGGATACGATTTCAATAGGTCACCGCATGCGACGAGACTTGCCTGAAGTATTCAGGATTAAGTATTGTCTACCAAACCATGAATATTTGCCATGGATGCAATTTCAATAGGTCAATAGGGTAAGATGAAGCCACCGCAATAACCGCAATCACCACAATCACCGCATGCTCTTTCTCTCTCGCTTTTATTGTTTTGATCGCAACGGATTTTGAACCGACTTTTTGATGTTCAAAAACCTTGCGACAAGACTTGCGACGGGAACCTGCCGTCGCAAGAGAACACACGGCGCATGCGATCCTCGTGACCAGTCGTGCTATTAGGGAGTTTTCGATCGCTGATACGAGGACCGTTGACCTGTCGTCCCAGTGAAGTACCACATTGAGTTGACTAGGCACGTTGACTGTTGCTATTTACCTTTTCGATTTCATACGACGACGCGCGTTCAAGTCTCGGGATAGTTACGCCATGCATTGCTCGTGCGAAGTTTGCAGAGAATAGAAGATTAGTTTTGTAAAAAAAGGGTTTTGATATCCAATACAGTCAAACCTGTGTATAGTGACCACCAGATTGAAAGAAGAAAAATGGCCGCTCTTAACAGGTGACCTTTATAGACAGGTTCTATAAAATCTTATGAAGACAAACCTCTGTATAGTGACCACTCAATTGAAACAATACAATTGACACTTGATTGCAAGTGACCTTTATAGACAGGTGCCAACATACATTCAAACCTGTGTATAATGACCACCAAAGGGATATGAATAATTGGCAGCTATAAACTGGTGTCCATTGCAGACAGTTCAAAAATACCGTTTACAGTCAAACCTGTGTGTAAAGACCACCAAATGAAAACAAGAAAATTGGCAGCTATTATCAGGTGACCTTTATAGACGGGTTCCGAAATATTGTTTACAGTCAAACCTGTGTATGACCACCAATGGAAAACAAGAAAATTGACCGCTATGATCAGGTGACCTTTAAATACATGTTCCGAAAAGTCGTTTACAGTCAAACCTGTGTAGAAAGACCACCAAAGGAAAACAAGAAAATTGGCCGCTATTATCAGGTGACCTTTGTAGACAGGTTTCATAATATCGTTTACAGTCAAACCTGTGTGTAATGACCACCAGATGGAATTTTAAAAAAATGGCCGCTCTAAACAGGTGACCTTTATAGACAGGTTCTATAAAATCTTATTAAGACAAACCTCTGTATAGTGACCACTCAATGGAAACAACACAATTGACACTTAATTGCAAGTGACCTTTATAGACAGGTGCCAACATATTGTTTACAGTCAAACCTGTGTATAACGACCACCAAAGGAAAATAAGAACATTTGCCGCAATAAACAGGTGCCCTTTATAGACCTGTTCCATAAAATCATAAACAGTAAACTTTGTATGGTGACCACCCAAGTGCAACAAAACATGTGGTCGCTATAAACAGGTGACCTTTATAGACAAATTTCATAACACAGTGTACTGTCAAACCTGTGTATAGTGACCATCCAAATGAAACAATGCATGGAAGTGGGCGCTATAATCAGGTGACTTATTATTGACAGACTCCATAGAATTAAAATGAGATATAGTAAAACCTGTGTATAGTGACCACCCAATGCAGACAAGAAGAGTGGACGCTATAAACAGGTAACCTTTATAGACAAGTTCATTTAAATCATATAGTTCAGTTAACCTGTTTACAGAGACCACAGCAGAGAAACAAGAAATATACAGCTATATATGACGTTGTTTTTAGTAGCCAATAGTGCTTGTCGTCACAGATCTAGACCGACGGCAAAACAGGGGTGTACACGTATTAGATATCTGGTACGAACGACGGGCACGTAGATGCGCATGCGCACTGCTTCAAAAAATGACGTCACTGTACCAGTCCACTAGTGAACGTACAAATCGAAAAGTCCGTATTGTTCGATCGACAACCCAAAACCAGGCTTATGATGCTTATCAAGCACGGTAAATAACATGTTAGGTTTACTTTAGCCTAAATGTAATACACAAAACTTATTTATGGCTATAATTGGGAATTAGACCGAATTTATTGCGATATTTCCATTCTGTTGTAACGTCCAGTTATTTCGAACATAATCGGCCCTTCATAAGTTCTATTGTCCTGTTGCAGGCTGTTGCAGGTCGTCGCAAGCATCGTGTGCCCACTCCATAATGGAGTGGGCACACGATGCTTGCGATATTATAGTTACTCTATGCTTGCGACGACCTGCAACAGCCTGCAACAGGACAATAGAACCTATGAAGGGCCGATTATGTTCGAAATAACTGGACGTTACAACAGAATGGAAATATCGCAATAAATTCGGTCTAATTCCCAATTATAGCCATAAATAGGTTTTGTGTATTACATTTAGGCTAAAGTAAACCGTTATTTACCGTGCTTGATAAGCATCATAAGCCTGGTTTTGGGTTGTCGATCGAACAATAGCACGACTGGTCACGAGGAACGCATGCGCCGTGTGTTCTCTTGCGACGGCAGGTTCCCGTTGCAACTCTTGTCGCAAGGTTTTTGAACATCAAAAAGTCGGTCAAAATCCGTTGCGATCAAAACAATAGAAGCGAGAGAGAAAGAGCATGTGGTGATTGCGGTTATTGCGGTGGCTTCATCTTACCCTATTGACCTATTGAAATTGCATCCATGGCAAATATTCATGGTTTGGTAGACAATACTTAATCCTGAATACTTCAGGCAAGTCTCGTCGCACGCGGTGACCTATTGAAATCGTATCCATGGCAACGATGCATTGTTTGGTAGACAATGATTTATCCTGAATACTCCTGGCAAGCCTCTAGATATTTCTGCTTTTCATCAAGTTATTTATTCTCATTACACACCCTTACCATTGAAAGGGAGGTATTCAAACCGACATATTAGTATTGTCATGATTGGGATTGGGCATCCACGTGACAACGAAGGTGGGGGGGGGGGGGGGGGATCTCGGCTATTGCGCTCTTGGGTCCTTCATGTCCCCCAGTTATTATTGTTGTTGTTTTCTCCCTTGTTTACCGCGGTAATTTATATTTGGCCCATTGGGGTCTTTGTATGAGCTAAAAGCCAAACGCTTGCACACGTCCTATGTTTATATTTTGCAAACATTTGTCTTTGATATGGCTCCATTACTCAGGCTAAATTCATAATAAGCTGGTGCACTAATACTAGGGTAGCTCACCGCTAGCATGCTCCTCGGGGAGTAGAGGATGTGTACAATGCTGGTCTGACGCTCAGAGACTATTATTATTAATTATTATTAAATAATATTATTGTTTATAATTATCAATATTACCTATTATAATTATTATTATTATTATTATTAGGAATAGTAGTATAGTAGTAGTAGTAGTAATAGTAGTAGTAATAGTAGTAGTATTCCATAATTTGTGCATCAAGACCATATCAATATAAGAGCAGAGAGATATTAACGCTCATTCCTTGAATTGCGGAACATTTTGTGAGTGTTTATATTGTATATCTGCAGTGAGTTTGTACAGGGGCGGTATGGTATTTACAGACTCTATGCTTTTCCCTCATCTAGATGCTGAGCAGGCGTTGATGAGTATTACCATAACAGACTTTGGCAAAATCCGCCTTTCATATGTGCACGTGACCAATCGCAAGCTGTTGCAGGTCGTCGCAAGTATCGTGTGACCAAGCCTTTAAGGACGGGAATTGCGTCCTCGTCCACCTGTGGCGTAGATCTGTTTTGAGAAGTGTGGTGGGGCGGGGGGGGGGGGGGGGGGGGGGGGTCGTGGGAGTGGAGCGACCAAGCCCGAAGGGGGGGGGGGCAGGGTGTAGGAGAGGGTATAATATAGGTTTTCTCGGCCAATTTCGTAAGTTTCTCATTCGCTTTGATAAGCGTGTCATTTATTTTCGCGAAATTGAGCTGAAGGCTTGCAATTGTGGTTCAAAATTGCATTTTGTTCATACGATTTAGCTCTTCGGTCAAATGATTTACCATTTTTAGCATTCAATTAAAAAAACACGCTGTTTGCATTCAATTTCGCCAACGGATTTCACGGAAGGCGATTATTACGTAATCACAAATTTTCTCGCTTTAAATTGAATGACAATTTTACGAAATAGAAACACGTTTTAAATCGAATGAAAACAAAATGTTTTCGAATGATCGTTATATGAATTCGAATGCTAAAAAACGAATTTGAAATGCAAAATACAGCTGCGGTGACAAAATCGGCGAAATTGAATGCACACAAAATGAATTCGTGTGGCAAACTACGAATTTGACCGAGAAATCCTATATTAGAATGATGCTCAGCTCAACCTAGCATAAACTAATTTCGATTCATGCACTGTTTCGTTGAATGACAATACATCTATAAGAATTAGAAAATGCTGTAAATTCTGACATAACTGAGCTGTTTTTGTCACATGAGATTGCAAAAAGGCAATTTCTTGAACCTGAACGGCCGAAGTGATATTTGTCTATTTAAGGTGTTTTTTAAATTCAAACATAAGGGAAACTGACCAGAAATATATTGTGATTAAAAGAAGGCAAGAAAATGGGATTCCAACGGGATTCCAACCCGAGACATCCGGATTGCTAGACCGGTGCTCTTCCGACTCATTGCCAGAATGGTCAGAAGCTATTATAAGGGGTTTCAGTGACGAGCACCGTCTAGGGTTTCGGAAGAGCACCGGTCCGAGCAATCCGGAGGTCTCGGGTTCGAATCCCGTTGGAATCCCATTTTGTTTGCCTTCTTTAAGATGTTTTTTAATAGACATCATGTGATGTTAGCATAATTGGTTACAGTCCGTTATTCCGAAGGTTCGTTATTCCGAAGGTTCAGTTATTCCGAAGGTTCGTTATTCCGAAGGTTCGTTATTCCGAAGGTTCGTTATTCCGAAGGTTCGTTATTCCGAAGGTTCGTTATTCCGAAGGTTCGTTGATCCGAAAATAAAATCGGGTTCGTTATTCGAAGGTTCGTTGATCCGAAAATAAAATCGGGTTCGTTATTCCGAAAATTAAATCGGGCTTGTTATAACACTATAGTTTGTGTTTTGTTGATTTCATTTACAGCCTGCATTAAGCATACCCCTCCCCCTTTCCCTCCCTTGGCCAGACCAATCAAACATTTAAGTTTATTTTATCTCTTTATATGCAATTATAGCATTATAACAAACCCAAATTCATTTTCGGATTAATGAACCCGATTTCATTTTAGGAATAGCGAACCTTCGGAATAACGAACCCTCGGAATAACGGACCTTCGGAATAACGAACCTTCGGAATAACGAACCCGATTTCATTTTAGGAATAGCGAACCTTCGGAATAACGAACCTTCGGAATAATGCAACAAATTAATGTTCGGATTAACGAACCCTATTTCATTTTCGGATTAACGAACACTCAGGTATAGGAAATTTGCGTGTTCGGAATAACGAACCTTCGGAATAACGAACCTTCGGAATAACGAACCTTCGGAATAACGAACCGCACCCGCATAATTTAGCCATAACGGTTATCATAAAATACATCAAAAGATTATTTGTTATTATAACAATGCTTATTAGTTTCCCTATATGTTTGAGCTAATTATTACAAAAAGCTGTATCGCTTCGGTGATTCCTCGCATATATCCCAAGTTGATTTGTATCCTTCGGGTTAATGTCAGGTTTATAATAGCTTCTAACCATTCTGGCAATGAGAATTAAGGAGTTTCAGGGACGGACAAGCACCGTCTATAGGGTTTTCTATAGCTCAGTCGGAAGAGCACCGGTCCGAGCAATCCGGAGGTCTCGGGTTCGAATCCCGTTGGAATCCCATTTTCTTTGCCTTCTTTTAAGATGTTTTTTAATAGACATCATGATTGTGATGTTAGCTTATTTAGCCATAACGGTTATCATCATAAAATACATCAAAAGATTATTTGTTATTATAACAGTTAGTTTCCCTATATGTTTGAATTAATTATTACAAAAAGCTGTATCGCTTCGGTGATTCTTCTTCTTCTTCTTCCAATTTAAGTACAGACCGCCGTTGGCGTATTATCGTACTATATCGCGCGCTAGGCTCAGCGGAGCCTAACCTGCGCCACCTCCTTCTTGAATATATCTGAGGAGGTGCTACCAACTATCTCTGATGGCAGGGCATTCCACAGCCTAGTTGCATCAGGAAAAAATGACTTTTGGTAGACTTGGTTTCTTGCGTAGGGTATTCCTCACTTATATCCCAAATTGATTTGTATCCTTCGGGTTTATGTCAGGTTTATAATAGCTTCTGACCATTCTGGCAATGAGAATTAAGGGGTTTCAGGGACGGACAAGCACCGTCTAGGGTTTCTATAGCTCAGTCGGAAGAGCACCGGTCTAGCAATCCGGAGGTCTGGGGTTGGAATCCCGTTGGAATCCCATTTTCTTTGCCTTCTTTTAAGATGTTTTTTGATAGATTGATAGACGTCATGTGATGAGCATAATTTAGCCATAACGGTTATCATAAAATACATCAAAAGATTACGTGTTATTATAACAATGCTTATTGATTTCTTTGTTTTTGTGCCAAAGTAAAACAGACGAATTTCTAAGGAATAAATTCTAATAATTTGTATAAAATGTGATTAAAAATCCCCCACTTGTTTTGCTAAGAGAAAATCGATCGAAAACAGGAAGCGGTGATTAATAATGTGTGATGTGTGTGTGTGTGTGTGGGGGGGGGGGGGGGGGGGGGGGGTGGAGGCACAATGTGCCCCCTTTTGCTTCATAGCCTTCATAGGGGCTTATGCATCCTAATTCAAGCTTATTCAAGCTAACCCTATAGTCAATTTATCTGGTGCATCCTTTTTTTTTATCCAGAACCCTTTCCCCTTTCTGCTCTTTCTTCGTGATATCATTTTATTTTTGTAGTTTTTTTATTTCTTATGTTTATAATATATATATCTCTATGGTAAAACATGATACATTCATCAGTACTGAAGAACTGTAAAACTGTATGTTGACAGAGATGAGATAAGATAGTTCGAAAAAGGACTGACTCGATCCCACTGACTATCCTTGCTGGACTCAGTAGAAAAGAGAAAAAAAAGTCTACCTATAACAAAACAAACATTTTATGGACAGATATAAGGCTCTAGCTCATCTCGTTCAAATCCAAAGACAAATTAGGCATAGATGAGTTAGCTATATTATACAACTCTATGGTCTGAGCTGTTGACAGATTTCACCTGTCATGTCAAAAAGAAGAATTATTGTCAGTTATCCTGTTGAATAAGTGATGTGTGTCGCTTTATCTGCGCTTGCCTAATATTGCCTTTTATTTAATTTCAATTATTCAATCCTTTTGGAAAGAATACCAAAACTGTAGGATAAACGGAGGAGAAACTAAAAAACGAAGCCGCATCATATAGGGCAAAGCGCAGCCCGTTTGCGCGGCGAGGCGACGGCTATCCGTCTGTGTCAATAGACCGGATTCTCGTCGCGTAGTTACCGTAGATCTATTTACGGTTGAGAAATAATTGATTGCTCGATTAGCATACATTTCTATTGAACGGCGTTTTCACAACAATGCGACAGGGAATGTGTTGGTAAAACACGCAAGAAATCGATACAGAGCCAGGAGAAGTCATGTAATTGGGAACAACTCTCGTGAAATATATTAAGATGGCAATGGATTCATTTTTCAAGAAAAGGTGCGTATTCTAACGCAGATTTAGGTGATCATTCTTGATATTCATTGCAGACCAGTCCCACATACTGAAATATTTGTTAATGTTATGTCGTCCATGCTGTCCTTTCATTCGATTGCACATATTGACATAATAAACAACCATCATAAATACAGGGTCTCGGTCATATTTGTGTTAAAATTGAAAATCCGGTTTATATTGCAATGCATATCATTTGATTGATTAACTCCAGGTTTTCTCTTATATTTATCAACCTTAAATAATATGAACTGTTGCATGTTGTCTGTTGAGTGTTGTCAAATGTCACTGTTGCCTGTTTTGTGTTGCGTCGCGTTGGCCGTTGCCGTTGGGTTGCCTGTTCACTTTGTGTTGCTTGGTTTACTACGTTTGGCACACTGTACAGTACAAAGAAGTGCCATTGCCAGAATAATGTATTTATTTATTTATTGATTTATTTTGGTATACATTTCAAACTGATCAGCAGCAGTGCTGAAAGGATCAGTGTACATTGAACATCAAAACATATGGACAGGTCTCTTAACTTCGCGCATATCCCAACTTCGCGCATCATAGGCGAGATACGCAAAAATTAGAACACGGACACGACGACAGAAATTTTCAACGGCAAATGAAAGAGCACACATGAATTACTCATCAACCAAAAAATTAGCAAATAAAGAGCTATATTTCTGGAGAAATACTCACTTTTTGTGGTCCTTTTTGTAAATCACAACTTTGGTGTTTCAACAAAATTATGGAGGAGGAAGAATCAAGCAAATTAAACGGAAATCGTTCCGCTAGAACATATTTGTTGTCATCGAAAGGCTGCGCAAAATGCTCCTTTATTCGACCTACCCTTCAAATTTACTTTCAGATCGCGCAATCTCCGTAGATAGCTTGACAACGCTGGGCGTGCTAAGATGCTAATTATGCGCGCAAAATGTTTGCATCATCACACTTGCTTTGAAATGCGTCTTACAGTTTGTCACACAGGGATACGTGTTAAGTCAATGGCAGGGTGCCCTAGGTATTGACGCGCGAAGTATGGAAACTACCGTACTCGGTGAAAAAGTTCTTGCTAATATGACATGCCACGGAATCGGGTCATTATAACCGCGAATTGTGAGTTTAAGATTAATCAAATCCTCAGAATTTGAGGGGTAATTTATGATTGTTTCATTGAGATTACTGTAATTTTCTTGATCCTAAGCAACTTTGAAAAAATCAGAAATTCTCGTGCGCGAAGTTGGGACACACCTTCATACATAGTATAAATAATACAATATAGCACATCTACAATGTATTGTAAATGGTCCTGATAGGACCATTTACTGCTCACAGTGGTAAAAATCTACGGGACACAATTTGAACTGCAAACAGAGAGAAAAGAACAGCATATCTAAAGTTAAAAATTGCATACCTAGATTGAAGCTGATTTTATGATTTATTGTACAAAATTTCATTTTCAAAATGATAAGTCATACTTACAAAAATCGTCATATAAGTTCCATTTCTTTCTCTTCCTGCTCGATGTCCCATCGTAAACAAAGAAAGCCCGCCCGCAACATGCGGAGGCCGCTTATTATTGTCCAAAACAAGCCAACTCGCGATCTGCAAGCATGCCCGCCGTATCCGATTTCGGATACGCCGTATCAGAATTCGGATACGCCGTGTCAGAATTCGGATACAGTAACACGTGTGGTGTGGGAAGCTTGCGGGAAATACATGACAGTCATCCAGATAGCAGCAACACTTTCGAGAGGGATCACGACTGAGATTTTCTCAGTCTTTTTATTTTCCAAAACTGCAGATTTTCCATTTTTTTCGACATTTGAAGAATAATTTGGACCATTTTGGTAAGTTCATATAACACTTGTATCATTTTTAGGGCCAGTCATGATTGATTTTGTTGAATTTAAGATAAGAATTTTGTGTGAAATTTTGACAAACTTTTTTTGTACTGTCCCACATTGTTCCCGTATAGCGCAGCATTACAATGTAGTGTTGTGTGCAATATAGCAATTGTTACATTCGAATTTGAATGAATTGGAACATTAATGTTAAGTACAACATTTACAAATCAACCACAACAATGAATTGTATACAGTAATTCATAACTATATAAGTGATATAAAGTAATTCATAATTAAAACTGTTCTAAGTTATTAATCACCAAGCGAATTAATTCATTATAATATATTTATACTATAAAACTTAAAAGCTGTTTAGAGCGCACATTCTAAAACTATGCTTTGCCTATGCCTATGGAGTATGGATGGGCCGGCTATGCCTATATGGCTGCATTTTGTGATTGGATCGGTGAACTTTGATTTATTATCAAAATCAGATAAAAAATCGGACTGAAAACAAAAAATTCTCTCTTTTTAATTTCTTTTTCTTCTTTTTTCGTTTCAGTTTTCTTTTCTTTTTGATGATGATTCTTATATGTCTATGTCATGTGATTTTTGTATTATTGTGTACTATTATTATTAGTATTATTATTGATTTATTATGATTAAACGTTTCATTTTGTATTATTTGTAAACATAATAATGTTTCAACTTGTAAAATATGCAAACGTACCGGGGGGGTGGGGGGGGGGGGGGGGGGGCACTCAACTATATTGCTGTACACACGCGCGACCAAAAAACGTGTAAAAAGGGTACTTTTTGCCGATCAAGGCGCGTCACGCGCGTGACGCGTTTAGGGTGTCAAAAAGGCCAAAATCAGAAAAAAGGGTATGTTTGTGGAGTTAAACAAATATGCGTTTAGGGTATCTATTTCTCCAAACTTGTTTCCAGGACTTGTCTGGAGTTTGCCAGGGATTTTGTGCGACTTCGAATGATTCCAGGGGATTCCAGACCTAGTTTATGGGTATGTTTTAGGGGTTATACTTGTTTAGGGGGCAAAATTGTCAAAAAAGCACGCGAAAATACTTGAATAGGGTATAAATTTGACCAATGGATAAAACTTGTTTAGGGTGGGTTTGAAAAACCTGTGGTCGCGCGTGTGTACAGCAATATAGTTGAGTGGCCCCCCCCCCCCCCCCCCCCCCCCGGGCAAACGTAATATTCCAGTTTGTATCATTTGTAAATTATTATGTTGTATTATTGATGAATTAAGAAAATAAATATGATTCAAAACATAGCAAAGATCTGCATAATATCACATCTACATTACAATAGTGTTGTGCGGAGCTACCCAGGAAGAAAATCCAGTTGAATTTCAATGGGTACCCATTGGTTTCAATATTATTTTGAAGATTGCAATATAATATATGTAGAAGAAAAAAAACTATTATTTCCAGTCCGTTTTCCGTAGCGAGGCTTCCGAAAACACAGTGATCAACTGTTGAACGGGAGTTGGATATTGCGCAATAGTACAATGTACAAATGGCCGGTATGATAAGCTACAGCATATTAACGTGTAATTCGTGTAAATGGAGCTTGACCCTTTACTTTAGTACATGTAGATGTGCATAATATTGTTTTTATGCTCAAATAAGGGGGGAAAACAAAATTGATTTTCCCCCCCCCCCTTAATTTTTCTGCCTGATTGGAGAACGTCGTAAAAGTGTCAATCATGACAAGATCAGATTGTGATCAAATGCCGATCCGATGATTGATTACACCATGAGATGAAACAATACTGAACATTTGTTTAGAACTATGTACACTAGTACAGCTGAGGCAAACTGATTATGTTCATTTTCAAACTTGCTGTTAAATTATTTTTTTTTGTTGGGGGGGGGGGGGGGTGGGGTTATGGATGGATCACATCTAGACAGAAATACATTTTTGTAGAGATTGTCTAGAATTGATTGCTGTATCACAAATCAATGAATAAAATATCAAACCGGGCACTATTTAAATCATGCGTCAACTGGTACTTTAATGTTTGCATAGAGAGTACGTTGTACAAAGGTTTCTGAGCAGCGCGATAACAAAGTGTTTACTTTACATTGTCTACTCTGGGAGCAAGCATAACCCAGGCCTGTTACCTCATTTACATACAGTCTGTGGAGGAGAAGGGGTACAAGTTTGCCATTGAGTTTTCTTTTATTAGTAGTAGTGAACATGACTTGTATACAATTGATACCAAATATATATTTTCCTTCAAATTTATTTTGTCTGTGAATGTGACAAACGTGAGGAATGGCTAAGGTATTGACGGGTGAGTTTTTAATTTTCACTAAATACACAAAATGTTATTTGATTTTAGCAGTTGTATTAAACAGATGTACATAGTAAAATATATCATGTACCATACTGTAAATGTGTAGGACATTATCTTTAGATTTAGAAATTGATTTTAATTTATTTTGTGAGGATGTTTTTAGAAACTTTTTACCAGCTCTACAGCCATACATCTGTAGACATTTATTAAATTCTACCTAATTTAATGATATTAAAATGTATTCCCACTTTGACAGATGATGCTGATGAGTCTGACAAAGGGCTGTGCACTCCTTACCAGCCTGGTGCAGCTGACATTGCCATGACCATGCCTGTATCCCAGCTACAAGCAACACCCATCACCACCATGAAGCATCCTATGACAACCACCATGAAACATCCTCCGACCACGGCAGAGAACTTTGAGTTCAACATCGGGCGGTCGTTGGAGCTTCGCTGCAAGGCCAGCAACGGAACAACGGTCTGCACCGCTTGCGAGGCGTGCGTGGTCCGCAGCAAGCTTCTAGACACGAGACAGTGGTTCCCACGAGCGGGGGACAAAACAAAAAAGCGCTTTGTGCTAGGACTAGTCCGGCAGTTCCATAGCGCCAACCTGTTTGCTTCCATTGTCAGAATCGTGAAACCACTCTGTGGAAAGGACTATCTGTACTCCAGGTCTCGAGTCAACCCGGGACTCGACGGAGACCATGTTGATGCCTCGAACGATCGCGCCCTTGGTGTGCGGGTAGCGGACAGCTCGGTAACTGATACCTTCAAGTGGTTCTCGGCCTCTCCATACTGGACCAAGTCCAATTTCTTTCTAGGTGTGCTGCAGATGTGCAATGGGGAGCTTGTGCACGCTGTCTGCAAGCTGGCGCAGACTATGCTGGCTAGTGAACAGCAGAAACAACAACAGAGAAATCAAAATATCGGTGAGTACCAATTTTATTGAATAATCAGAAACTTGGATCACTTTTAACATGCTGTTATTGTAATTAATACGTACCTATCACTATCATTCTTACAGCAAAAAGGATTAATTAGCAATAATTTTGTTATTAAATGTCTTTCAATTTCAGGCTTTCAGCTCTTATAACTTTCTTATACAGTAAACTCTATCAATTACTCTTGATTCAAAATTTTAATTAAACACTTTTCGAGAAAATTATTACATTAAAATTAGATTTACATGCACTAGTTTCTAAAACAATGAAAAGTCAAGGAAATTTGGGTATAATTGTTTTAGAACTATTTTCTTATAAAATATGACATTAAAAAATCTATGCATTTTTGGTTCTGACATACTTGCATTCAGACATTTAATGTAACATCTAAAACTACCAGCGCAGATAACTGTATGTCAATGGCGAAAATACCTTGCATAGAAAATTGGATGGAATTCATTAAATAAAAAAGTACTTTTGATTTACATTGGGATCAATTGATGTTTGAAAAAGGATTAGCATGCACTGCCTAGGTGTCAACAGAAAACAAAGCAGTCCTAATCCCTGTCCATTAGCATGATTCTGTAGTGTAAATAGAGAGAGCGCTGGCTCAGTAGCTCTGTGTTTACACAGGGTAGTATCAATGTTCAGTGATTGATTGTATGGGAGGGATGTATCGAATGTTGAGTGTTTACAGCCGCTGGTGGCCCCAATTGAGCAAATAATGGAACTTTCATACAATACATGTACATTACATGTCTTGGCTCGGATGATATGGTTAAATTTCTATAAATGAATGATTAGTTAGCTTCAAGGCCAATTCATTAATTAAAATTTAAATGATTGATATAATTTATCCTACTAAATTTCCATTTACGGATCACAAATTGATGCCTTATCACTATTACCAAGAGTGATGATTTATGTTATCCATGGACTGGCAGTATTAAAAAAGAGAAGTTTGTTATATCAAGAGGTGAAATGTGCAAATAATTTGTTTAATTTTTTTATGCCTCCGCAACGAAGTAGCCGGAGGCATTATGTTTTCGGGTTGTCCGTCCGTCCGTCCGTACGTACGTCCGTCCGTACGTCCGTACGTCCGTACGTCCCGTTCTCGTGATCGCGTTATCTCAAGAACCGATTAACGGATTTTCACCAAACTTGGGTCATGTATGTATCTTGGGGGGTCAATGATCTGATTAGATTTTGGGGTCATGAGGTCAAAGGTCAAAGGTCACAGAGCTCATTATATATGCAAAAATAGCTCGTGATCGCGTTATCTCAAGAACCGATTGACAGATTTTCACCAAACTTGGGTCATGTATGTATCTTGGGGGGCCAATGATCTGATTAAATTTTGGGGTCATGAGGTCAAAGGTCAAAGGTCACAGGGCTCATTATATGTCAAAGTAGCTTGAGATTGGAAATCTCAAGAACTGAATATCAGATTTCAATCCAACTTGATACCTGAATGTATAATAAGGAACAATTGTAGTCATTAGATTTTGGGGTCATGAGGGCAAAGGTCAAGGTCACTTATAGCTCATAATTGTGATACGTCAAGATCTAAAAGACAGAGTACCATCAAAATTGAGTTGACAGAATTAATTCTGTGTACATGTTGATTTGGGCTTGACATAAATAAATTGCGTAATGGCGGAGGCATCATTTTCGACTGCGCGCAGTCGAAGATCCATCTAGTTTTACATGATTTGCAATATTTCCTAGAACATACAAATCTATAGAAAAAATTCTTTGTTTACCATAAATTGAGCTGATAATAATGCGACATTTAAAATTTGCACGCATTTTCCAGACTACGAGAATGAATCGCTCGCAGACACTGAGTTCTCTTACAAGTCTTACGAGCATCCCGGAGACAATCTCCTACGAGCAGCATCATCCATCTACGAACGCACCATCAGCCCATTCCACGGCAGCGACTGCCTGGCTCCAGATCACGTTACCGTCGAAGACGAATCGGTTAGTGACGTGTCGAGCATCTCATCGTCGGCGCCCAGTCTGCGATCACTAGACCCAACGCTACACGTGGTGCCCGTTTCTGGTCGCGCGTTGGTCGGTGTTCGACTCAAGGTTGATTTTGTGCGCAGTCTGCCCGTACACCTGTCCAAATACATCCTGAGTTTTCTGGAATACGCGGATCTGGTGAACTGCTTTGAAGTGAGCCCTCACTGGTGCTACATCGCCAGGGAGGTGGACGAGGACAGGAAGCTGAGGCAGATCCTCTGGGAGGAGGTCATGCTCATGCAGGTTGGTCATACAGGATTGCATTTTTTTTCCTATTAATTTGTGATAAGAAGAAGGACAATGAGGCATATTGATGCAGCCTTCTATGCGCCATGGTCAAGTCTAGCCAAAATGGATTCTTGCAATTTGATTTGTTGTAAACAAGCTTCTATAGGGTCCTTAACTAAGTTTGTAACTAACGCATATTTAGGGGTGCTTTCACGCCATTCATTGTAGATTTCCTCTGGTATGAATTCAAATTAATAACAATTTATTAATCTATTTTGTCATCAGGGTTCTTCTGCAAAGGGAGGGAACCCAGTCTATGCGAGTCACCTAGAGATTCCTGTACCGCAGCTGGCGGGCGATTCCTACGACGTTCTGCTTGACGATGTGCCTCCAACAGAGGTGTACTTCAAGAGTGATATCAACCTGGAGACATCTTACAGCGGCGTTGTGACTCACGATGTGGTGATGGAAGAAAGGAACATTTACTGCGGGGCGTACAACGTGATGGTTTTGAGCGATCAGTAAGTTATGATAGTAATTATGATTATGATAAGAATGATAATGAGTAGTACTTTTTGAAAGATATTGTACTGTGTGGTTGTGATTTCAATCAACAGGTTGGTACACTGCATTGTTTGCTGGCTGCATGGTGGCAATATGTTTGTTTGTTCCCAGTTCATTTGATATTAAAGAGGGTACAGAAATTATATTAAAGGGGACCACCAGGCAAAGAACAACACATAATTATATGTTTTGGTACCGCTTTGTGATATCAAATAGATCTATACCCAACATTTTGCAAAGGGTTGTGTAATTCACAAACAAAGCAATTAATTTCCACCACTTACTGAACCACTACTATTTCCTGGTTCCGTACAGGACAAACATTTGCAAGTGCGCCAATGCTATTCACGCGTACATTTGGAGACAATAGAATCCCGGGCGATTCGTTCGCTCTGGACAAATTAGTCTCGTACATTCAGACCCATGAACGCATGCATGCGTTTTCCAATTATATATTTTTGTGAACTTGTTGATGGAATGGAATACTAACGATGTTACCTTTCATTTATAAGAATATTATTTTTGGGTGGTGGTACCCTTTAACATAATTCACTCAATAGTGTTGTATTTCTATATATGATCAACTGATGGCAGTGGGTTCATTTGACCAACAATTAATGTTCATTCACTGTTTTGTAGCAGTGGCTACTATCTTCCCTGTGCACAGTTATTTTGAAAGAGGCTCACAAGAATTCAATGTAAGTTTAATAGAGCCTGATCTTTCAATCCTAACAGATTTGAATGCTCAGCAGCTCAGGCTCCATTTAACTTATATATAACTAATTTGGCTCGCTTCTTTTTATAGAATAAGCAGTTCTTAGAAGATTTTTATATTCAAAAAAATTAAATGTAAATTAATCTACGCTTCATGCAGGCAGGGTTCATGGCTTTTTTTGAAAGAATATCTACCTTCAACAATGAGATAAATAGTTGATGGCCATCAATAATTGAATTTTCATCTTTTATCAAATAGGGAAGATTTTAACAGAGTGGTCCACTACAACTATGGTCAGCTGGTGGCCATAGGATCGTTTGACCGTCATGTGAGATTCATAGACTGCATCAGTGGACAAGAGACTGGCCCGGTGATGACCGGTCATGCCGGATCCATCAAGGCCCTCTACATAAATGAAGCCAGGGGATTTGTCATCAGCGGTGGCTATGACACAAGCATCAGGTTAGAGAGAAAAATCCTCTTCAAAATTATTTTTAAATGTTTGAGGATATGAATGAATTTGTCAGCAGCAGCTGTTAGGACACTAGAATCAGAGAGAGAAAAAAAATCCTCTTCAAAAATATTTTTAAATGTATGATTGCGATCCAAATGTATTTGTAACTTCCACAAGCTATTTTGTTTGAATGATCAGACTGTTGAAAGTTTGTTCCCTCTCTCCAAATATAAAATGATTAAATCATGCATGCTCAGGATCCAAATGAATTTCTAACTCTCCCCACTATTTTGTATAAATTATCATTATTTTGCCAGTTACAGAACTTCAAAGAAATATCAGGAATAAGCCTTCGGGATCTGTGTGTCATATACATTTTAACCATATTCAATTATCTGCAATACTAGAATCAGACTTGTCTACTTACACTTACACAGCAGGATTATTATGACTTTGTGATTTTGAGCCCTTGCTATTATATGACAATGTTGATGTAAATTAGCATTCGTGTGAATAAGCATGCATTCCTAGAAATAGTTTACATTAATTTAGATTAACATTTAGATATCGACATTCACATGTGTAAGTTGAGAAGATTTTGAAATAGATTTGCTTTTTATGACAAAATAAGACCTCTTTTTATTATAACATTTTCCTAGTTTCAGGCAACAACATGATCATCTTATGCTCATAAAAAAAAAAATATATTATAGCAAAATTGGGCTAACAATCATATCACATTTATTTTGGGTTCTCGACTGGTATTTTTCTAAATCAAAATCAATATTATTACTGACGGTTTCCCCTCTTTTTGTGTAGGTGCTGGAACATTGAGAGTGGACGTCCGATGAAGATATTCCACGGACACATGGGGACCATCCTCTGCCTAGACATGTATGAAGACATCTTGGTCTCAGGGAGCAAGGATAGTCAGGTCAAAGGTCAGTTATGATGAACATTTTTAAGTTGATAAAGTTTAGAATAATTGTGGAACTTTGAGACGGGTGAGTACTGGCGCCGATACTTGGTGCACCTTTAAACATCATACCAAAACATACATGCATCTATACTGATATACATTTTGTATAATCAGCAGTCACCTGTCTATAGCAGCAAACCTGCCTACAGTTGCCACCATACGAAATCCTATTCAAATCCTATTCAAATCCTATTCAAATCCTATTCAAATCCTATTCAAATCCTATTCAAATCCTATTCAAATCCTATTCAAATAAGGTTTGAAACCTGTCTACAGAGGTCACCTTTCTTCACTGTCTTAATTTTTCTTGGTTCCCTTGGGTGGTTGCTGTACACAAAGTTGACTCAAATATCTTTTATCTATCTTGTATCAATATTACCCGTTTACCCTCTGTGTGTTATCTTTTTATTTGATCCTACAGTGTGGAACTTTGATACGGGCAAGTGTTGGCGCACTGTGGTGAGCGGCTGTGAAGAGGGAAAAATTCAAACACCGTATACAAAATACATCCATCTATTTGTTACAAATATATGAATTAATATTGCTCAAGACTCTTCCTAATTTGAGGCTGGATGTCTAAATCTTTTATTCCTACAGTGTGGAACTTTGAGACAGGCAAGTGTTGGCGCACCTTCAAGCACGTTCAGCAGATCAATGCAGTGGCGGTGCACAGGGACACTGTGGTGAGCGGCTGTGAGGAGGGCAAGGTCAAAGTCTGGAGTATAAAGGACGCATGTCTCTTGAAGGTTGGTATTACACAATTATAACCCCATGCCGACATGAACATGGTGGGCTATGTGCACGGTCTATGGGGATTTTAGAATCTTGATTGTAAATCAGGTTAATCTTTTGGGATTTAAAGGTGCATTTATAAGAGTGCAGTGTCTATGTGTCCATCTGTTCTTTTTTACGATCTTGATAACTGATCTAAAAACAAAGTTTGACTGGTCAACATAAAATTTTATACCAGTTTGTTCCTAGATGACCTAAAATTAGTGACTGCTGCATTCAACAACTAGCCCATTGGCTACCAGAGCCTGATGGGTCCTGTTTTTAACTCTTTAGGGATTGCAAAATTGAGTAGGGAACCGTTCCCTACTCGATTTTGTAATCCCTAAAAGAGTTAAAAACTTAAAGGTTAAAAACTAAAAACTATACTTAAAGTCATACCTGTAAAGTGTCCAAATCCACGAAAATTACTTGGAGCTTCCTCGTTTCTCTTTTACCGTGTTGTTTAGCTTATGATAAGAGAAGAATAAAATAGGGTTTGATTTTTTCAAATGTCCCTTTAGTATGAAGATAATTATCATTGAAAATCATTATTTCTAAAGCGTTAATCAACGCAATTGAAAAAAAGTACAATTGTCTTAGCTGAGAACGTCCGCATGCAGCACCCGTGAGAACATTCCGGAGATTGAACTTTGAGCCGAGCGAGTTCAAATTCCATGAATTAAGTACTACGTGTGTAAAAATACACGGGTGCGAATATCTCAAACGGATCATTCATTACTGCGACAAAAGTATGGCAGACCATCAGTATTCGGTGATAAAATATGAACTCAATATTCGTTTTTTCACTAGGTTCGTTTTCTTTCAAACTTTCACAAATCTTTCAATTGTATTTTACAATGATATTGATATAGGATTGAAGTCTCAAATGTCATTTTGTGCAATATCTGACACTTTACAGGCATCACTTTAAACTGATTTCACCATTTCCAGGTTCTAAATTTTGTCTGACTTGCCCCAACAGGTTTTGTACCAGTCACCAAAGCGGCTGAACCGGTTTGGTCTGCCGGACCCTAACACTCACCAAGGAGCTATTACCAGTGTGAAGGTAGATGACTGGCACATCATCTCAGGAAGCATGGATGGATATGTCCTGGTGTGGAGCGCTGTGGGCAACCATGACAGATGTGTCAACGCCCTCAGACATCCAAAGTAAGAATCAAAGTGTTGTTTTCTTCTTTTTCCATAAAAAATAATATCTGTATGTCTCTTTAAAAAAAAAAAAATCCCCTATAAAAAAAGATGAATCATTATTTGTATGCCTCCATGGCTAGCTGTGTGGGTTGTCAGTGTGGTGTGTGCTTACATATGACTCATTCTCTCTGTCAACCCAGCAGTGCAATGGTACCCGATTAAATTTAGGGAAGGCAGTAGGCAGCAAAAAGATAGGAATCTGCCTTTCGTATGTTGTGCCCCAGAAAAGCTGAGTGCTCTTTAGACCAATTTTCCTCCTGAAACCAATAGGCAATGCTCAAAATTAGCACATCAGGATCGCTGGCCCAGGGTGAAAAAAAATTAACTTTGGGCTACCAGATTATTTTTATGCTTATTTCACTGGCCTGAATAGGCAACCAAATATGACATAATTTGTATTATTTTTCTTTGTTTGGGGCCACCATATTCAGGTTTTGGGCAAGTAGAATTTTAAAAATCTTGTTTTTACTTGCCAGACTGGGCCACAGGGCGAACAAGTTAATTTCTACCATCGCATTAGGGCATAAGGACCTTAACCTCGACTATTAACCATATTCTCTTACTTCTTTTTTCCGTTTCTTTGTGTTCAGACCTGTGTTGTGCATCCACATGGCATACCTGCGTCTGGTGACAGGCTGTGAGGATGGCAAGCTGAGAATATGGAACAAGTTGACGGGGGATTGCCTCAGGGTAATGAGGGGAAACAGTCGGTCAGACCCCATCATCGCTATCAGCCCTTGTGGAGAGAGGTGAGCGTCTTGTCTCTTTGATGTAGTTCTATTAAATCAAGTAGAGTTTTATTTTCATAAAATCTATTGATGTAGTTCTTTAGACCAGGTGCAATGTTTCTGTCTAGAGTTCTTAGACCTGATTCAACTTTATGACTTTTTTCCACAATGATTCAATTCCATATATATATTCTTGATTATAATATCATTGAACAAACCTGAGCCTGAGTAATTATAGAACTTACTGTATATGATTATGATTATAATAAGTGTAGATTATGATATGTGCCCATTCCTTCCATTTCTATACTTTTTGAAATTTTAATTCAATTCAATTCAATAAAGGTTTATTGAAAATTATGTTATTGCAGCAACAGCTGAATTGCATAGTCATTTACAAAGTGAAATACATGCACATGCTAAAAATACTTGAAAAAAGAAGTATAATTTGAGTAAAATAATTTTTCCTTGAAACTAATGAAAGAAATGTCTCTCTCCTTCTGTCTCCAGACTGTTGCTGCAGACCATCACCAATCTCCTGATGCTGTGCTTTGAGGAGGTCGACTGGAACTATGAGCAGGATGAGAAGATAGAACTGCTGAGGTACAAGAACCACTACGGGGAAGCTCCCCTCCGGAAACAGAGCTACTCACTGGTTCGTGCCAACAGGAGCCAGCTCGTGGGAGCAGCAAACCCCAAGATCATCTCACACACCACTGCACAGACGGACAAAAGCAGAACGAGTCTGACACACAGTACGAGGGGCCTCAGCAACAGGAGTCTGGTGAGTGCAAAGAAGACCCAGGACGTCTTCGTCAACGTCAAGCTGACGCAGAGCACCAAGGGTCCGCTCTATCACAATGTCCAGGGACACAGGTCGCCCGGCATTGACGACAGAACCGATCTAGGGCTGGTGAACCTTGATGGACAGAAGTCGACGTACAGGGTGAACTCTCGTCCTCCAACGGGTCTGCCACAGAGATCCAGGTCCTCTCTGTATTCAAGCAAGGGATTGTCAGAGACAATGTCCAGACCTTCTTCAGGGAACGTCCAGTCCATAAAGATGGTAGAGTCCAGAGCAAACACGCCATATTCTGTGCAGTCCAGAGGGGTGTCTCCAAATGCATCCAAAGCAGCAGAAATCCCCATGGGAACATCATCTATTGTAAGGCGACCTATTACAGCTACGTCCGCACAGGCAAAGTCCACAAAGTTTCAGCTCCCGATGAGAGGACACAGTGCACCGGTAAGGAGGGACAAGACACCTTCAGATGCAGTTTCACTGTCGGAGGCCAAGTCGCTGCTGCGCTCTCAGCAGAGGATCACCAAGGAAGGGGTAAAGCGCGATCAACTCCTGCTCACCATAAGCAACATTGAAGAGAGCAAAAAGAACAATGATGATGTGAACAATACCATAGCCAATGCCTACCATATTGACTACGTTGGAAGTCCACCCCAACAGCATTCCTTGCCTCGCAGCAGGAGCAACTCATCCTTGGCCTCTTCAACCGTGTCAAGAGTTTCTGTCAAAAAGAACTCAGTTACAAGGAGTCCATCCACTCCCATTGCAAAGGAGATTGTGGTACAGAAAATAGAGCATGTGCCAACAGATGTAAGGCCACAGAGGAGCATGCATCCTAAGACCGTTGCATCCACAGTTCCAAAGCCCTATCAGATACGCCCCCAAACAGCTCAGGTTCTACAGCGGACCGAAATGCACCAGCCAGGCAACACAAACACTAACAATGCAGCATCACTGCGGCGCTGTAAGAGTGAGATGGGGCTTGCACGCTCGTCAACCCCGCAGCAATTTGAGGTGTCCCACATCGTCAGTCCTGTGCGAAAGAAGAAGAGCCATGGTTGGACAACCTCTCACACGGAACCAGTCATCATCGTTCCAATGCTTATTGGAAACGGCTCTGGCTCTGGAAGCACAAAAGTTACGTCCAAGCTGAAGCAGAATGTTGCTTCTCCAAGTTCCCCGCAGAAGCCTACGACAACGTCACGCCTCAGCATGATCCAAAAGCCGGTCCGTGACCCACTCACCAACCACGGGGAGTTCCAGGTCCGGACCAGACAGCAGACCCAGGACTACATGAGCTATGTGACAGGGATCCAGGAGAAGTACTTCCAGGACAAGACGGAGGAGGAGAAGAAGGCTCAGAGGAAGCTGTGGCTGCAGGTTGCAACCAAGGGTAGGAGATCAAACAGTGTACCTCCTGGTGGCAGGGACCAGGCAAAGTGAGCTGCAAGTTTATGGCAATAATCTACAGTCAAATGTGTGTTCATTGGCCACCTTTTTGTATTAATTTTACAATTTTGATTTTACCTTAGGGTAACAGGAGAAGGGCCGCTGTAGCCAGGTTCCAGGTTCCATAACAAGTGTTTTTTCTCTGAAAGGGAACACTTTTGATGGCCACTATTGGTAGGTTGGCTGCTATAGACAAGTGGCCGCTGAGACAGGTTTGACTGTATTAGCAACATGGTAAGGGATGCGATACAAATTTGATTCTGTGAATCATTTTAAGTATCAAGAGGGTAATTTTTGTCAAGGTTTTTTTGTAAATATAGTTGTTCCATAAAGATCTTACTACCATCAAGGTACAGATGTACTTTGAATGAAAATGTACATATAGGACTGGTTAGATTTATTTTATGACCACCTGTTCAAACATCATTATACAAAAATTAAAGTGTATATATATATTAAAACATTATTGTTTGATTTATCAAATATTCAAAACATCTTTATATAAATGTACAGGATTTTATGAATAGTTCTTTGAATTGCTGATAAATTACTCGAGTGCAATATGAATCAATCAGTTATTCATTCCATATATCATGTTGTAGGATTGTGTTTGATTTTGTTTCAGTTTATTTCTATTTACAAAGTATAATGTGCAACTTTTTCATTTTTGGCAGATAATGTTTATACCTTGCTAATACATTTGATATTAATACCAAAT
The DNA here is from genome assembly GCA_037951105.1 of Echinarachnius parma. Lineage (NCBI taxonomy): Eukaryota > Metazoa > Echinodermata > Echinoidea > Clypeasteroida > Echinarachniidae > Echinarachnius > Echinarachnius parma. Next base: position 83,861 of record JBAMJV010005582.1, on the reverse strand, counting down.
TGTGTACATAGTAACAATATACATGTAAATGCATTCTAAATAATTCCATCCTATTTGGAAATAACTCCATCTAGTAATCAAAAACACAAATTTATTGATGGGGACTCTTTCACTAAAAAAAGAATTATATCAACGTCAGCAATTTGGGTTCAGTAGTTTTTGTTCGAGGGTGAATTTATTGACACCATATTGGGCTTCAAATTTGTCAACTCTCACCACAACTATAGCCTGAAAATGTGCCTCTATGGCTGGTCATTATAGTTATTTATATCACCTGTGATGATGTACATTCTTTAAGGTTGGTGATATCTATAGAGAATGCTCGTTAACAATAGTGTATTGAACATTGCTATTAGTATGACCAGCCAAATAGGCAGTTTTAGGGCCACAGTTTCGTTATTAAATGTAGGACGAATTTGAAACCAGACATAGCGTCACCTATTGCACCCTGGAACAATAACACTGAAACCAAATTGCTGACTTTGGTATCATTTTTCTTAGTAAAAGCTTCTCTTCTAGTGAAAGCAGTAGGTCCCCGTGTTGTAAGTATGCGGTTACATGTTTGTATGGGCCATCCTGTATAATGCTTACATTTGATTAATCAGTATGCTGCTATTTCAAGATGCAATAGAGTGGTGAAGTGTGATGTCATCAAAAATCTATTTTTCGAATTTTCAAATTTGAACTTCATTTTCCGAAAGAGCATCAAAAATAATGTCCAAATACCGAAAATCAATTGAATATGTTAAGTATTGGCTGAGATATGCCCATCCGAAAGAATTTTACTTCAATGGGCAATCAGTGTTATAGTGCTCTGGTTCATAAAGTTATGAACCAGACCACTATAACACTGATTGCCTATTGACAACAAATTAATTCAGATGGGCATATCTCAGCCAATACTAAACATATTTAATCGATTTTTTGTATTTAGACATTATTTTGTATGCTCTTTTGGAAAATGAAGTTCAAATTTGAAAATTCCAAAAAAAGATTTTTATGACATCATGGCTTCTGTACTCTATACAATTGGGTATTAATTCTCTACCATACTTGTTGCTTAAATATGTGTAAAATATTTGTTCTCTTTTCGTTTGATGATGACGTTCTTCAGCAGCCTGAAAGCTTGAATTCAATTAATGCAATAACATTAAGTTTTTAGAAACATTTCTTGTCATGTGTTCTTCCTGATGTTCTTGGGTGCTTCATTGGGTGCTTATGCATCATGGATTTATTTTATACTGAAGAGCCGCCGTAGTCATAACAGTCTGTATTTGTATGCAAAAGTAAAGATGTTTATATGGTGCCATGTGCAGTTGATGTAGACAAATAATGTTTTCTTCTACAGACTCTAAAATTATATGCTTGTCTATAAAATTCACCCAAGAGATAAATACAAAATTTGTCATTCTGAGCAGATGGTCTTTATAGATAGGTTCATTTCCCAGGACAAAATTACAGTTAAAATTCTAATTAATACCCATTGAATTTAATGGGTACCCATTGAACCCAATTGGTACCCAATTGGTACCCATTGAAATTCTAATTGGTACCAATTGAAACTGAATTCAATTGGTACCCATTGGCATTGGTTTCAATGGGTACCCATTGAATTCAATTGGTACCCATTGAAATTTTAATTGGTACCAATTGAAACTGAATTCAATTGGTACCCATTTGCATTGGTTTCAATGGGTATATGTTTCATTTTCCATATACTCTTCGATTACCAATTAATTTCAATTGGTAATTTTCAATGGGTAATTTTCAATTGGTACCAATTGATTTAAATTGGTAAAATTGTATAGTCAATGGGAATTTCACCATAGGTTACATGCAAATTGCTTCCAAGGTAATCAAGATCAGCGGTCTTTATAGGCAGGTAGACTTTTTATCAGGTAGTCGCTAAAGCAGGTTGATGTTGGTGGATATATAGGGTGGAATTCACAAAGGAGGTTTGTAGGAGGTTTGTACAAACCATGGTTTGACCAAGGTTTACATCTATGGAATGCCATTTGTAAACTGATGGAGAAGGAATGTAAACTCCATACTTGTTAACAATGTTGATTTACAATTTACGGTATGGGAGCAGCATTCCATAGATGTAAACCATCGTCAAACCATGGTTTGTACAAACCTCTGTGAATTCCACCCATAGTTTCTGCTAGGAGTTTGATCATCTCCGAATCATTTATATCTGTGTTAGTCTATTTTAAGACCACGTTATCTTTTCAATATTCAACATTTGAGACAACTGAACAGGACAAAGAGACAGTGTTTTTACCTCAATGTAGTATATTTTGTTTAGATATTCAAGTAATTTTTTTACATTTTGTTGTTACCATTTGAGCAAATGATTGAACTAAAACTTTTCTTCAGCTTGAAACAAACTGCTTTGAACAACCTTTCCACTGGAATCTGTCATACAGTGTGTTGATACTTGTCCAAAATTCGCTTGAATTTAGTTCTAAGTTGGCCAAAGTTGGCCTGTCGTATTTGCAAAGTTAAAAAATCAATAGAGCTAAAATTATGCGAAGTTTGTGCAGTGAGAACATACATTTTTGTGTTATTTTCGTTTGTCTTCCCTATTGAAATATTTCTATCTTGTATGTTTTTTACGCTTTATTTTTATACTGAATGAAATATTTTCCTCTTTCTATTTCACTAGCCCTTTTTACAAAGAATATTATTTTTGTTAAGTTAAACATGAAAAGTATTGGAACTCTCTAAATTCACACTTTAAACATAACTGAAATCCTTTATTTTGGAAAGATTGTATAGCTAAAAAAAACGCAAGGGTTGGAACTTTGCTCATAGCTCAGCTCTGGATTTAAAGGGCCTTAGTTAGTAATTAGGTGTAGATACAATGCAGTTATTTTTATTTTAAATAATGTTTGAAATATAAACTAAACTTGGGAAACTTGAAATTTTCAATGCATTTTAAGAGGCTTTTAATACAAATATCTGAAATGCTTTAATAGTACAAAACTTTTTTTTTTACCTGAACATTTTCATGTTCATGTTCAAAGAAAGTTATAAATATACTTAAACCTATGTTTGTTTTTTTACATATATCCTGTATCCCTTATTCCATTATCCATGCTGTATTTTCCTAAATGCTGGCAAAATTTTCTGCAATATCTGTCTTTAATTTCGCTTTTTTTTTTTCTTTCTCATATCTTATTTATGCAATCCTTTGTGTGTGATCATTTACATCTCCATAATTGCCTATTTTTATTGTTTGCTATCAAAACTTATTTTGTGCAAAACTTGTTATAAATCAAGAAAATGTTCTCTGTTTTTCCCCAACAGTATTACACATACTTTGATTCTCTTTTAAATTATGCATTTGATTGTGGATAAATTTATTCTTGTACATTTCTATCTTTATTTCACCATGTTGAATTAACAGTTGAATGTCAAATTTACAATTTGTCCTCCCGACAATGTTAGTATCTTTTTACCATTCGAGCCATTTTGCATATATGTACTTGGTATGAAAAAATGATCCATCCAGAAAAAAATTGTAACAAATATGGATTATTGTGCTCAAAATGTGATTTGTATTAAATCATGCATTTATATTAACAGGATAATTTGTTTACCTTTTTTGTTTTTATTCTGTCTGTTTTAAGAATATCCTTGGTTGAGAGTGAGAAGGGTGTTAAAGGGGTAGTTTAGTTTTGGTAAGGCTGAACTTTAGTACCCCAAACCGGGACAGTCACATTATAAACTAATAGTTATTACTCCACCATGCTCGAAAGGTATACAAAATTACAAACGACTATGTAAAACGCCCGTTATCATTCAAAAAGAGCCATTAAAACACAAGATGGCGCTCTCTAAAATGGCATTGTTTGAAAAACGCTTTTGAAATTTTTTGAAAAACTATAAGCTAACTATAAGCTATATTATTTGGGCCCCAAATAATTAGAAGATCAGATATATTTATTGATATTTCAGCCGTTTCTGGACCGATTTTGACCAAATAAAGTTTATTCTGCCATTAAAATTGCACGTTCTCTCAAATTCGACGCTCAGTTTTTCATTACCTCACAAAAAAATTGTGATGTGCAGCGCCCTCTCTACCAAAACTAAACTACCCCTTTAAGTTGAAGTTGATATTTAGTTAAAACGAGTTCTGCATACTATCTCGTAGGTCAGAGTCTTCTCTATTTGATGCTAAATTTCAGATAATAATTCATAACATTGGCAACATTAAAGAACGTCAAAAAACTGAAGAGATCTAAATTGAGTTTCTCCAAAGCTCGCACACTTTAAAAAAGATTTATATCCAAATAGTACATGTAGTAAGTTCAAGTAGTGACTTGCCACCCTTCTCTTTATCTATCTAAAGTTTGCAAACACACACACACACACGCACATATTTATATACACACAACAAACACACACACACGCACACGCACACGCACACGCACACACACACACACACATTTATTTAAGGAATACACAATGTAAACACAAATTACAATGTGAATATACAGTAGATATATTTTCAAAACTATATACAAAAATATACTATTTATGTCCAAAAAAGCAAGGAAGGCAATTCTAATTCCTCTTACATTGGCCGCATATATCATTACAATACCATGATCTGTGCCGTGTTCTTCAATGAAGTGACAAATCAATAAAATCAAATATCTTTAATAATTCCATTGCATGTTGTCAACATTTTTGATTACGTTTTTTGGGGTTGGATGAAAAGAGTTAAACGTTCTTGTTGGCTGTCATTAAAGACAATTCTCATTCTGCCATATATTCTAGACCATGATCTGTGCTGTTGCACAAGTTTGTAAACTAGGAGTATATATATCATCATCCGAGCTTGTATTACACGAATTGCAAACTATTGCACAAAAATACCTGTACTATCAAACAAATTAATACAATTATAATACATGGTCATCTTTAATCGCAATATACCAGTATTCATATAAATAGAAGCAACACTTCTGTTAACCGAGTTGAAATGAGGAGCATACAAATGCTTGTTAACTCTGTAAATTTAAAACCTCCATAATAAAAATGTACAACTCGATACTTCATGTATCATTCATGTATCTAAATGATACATGTAAGGATACATGTAAGAGCACTTACGGTTTCATTGCAATTTGTGCTCTATAAATATCGTTTATTATTATTTATAGCCATAACAAAAATAAACTATGTACAGTACAAAACTAGATTCTTTTATGTGTGAATTTTATGTACAAAAAACATCTCCAAATATATATCACAGTTTCTGTACAATAATGCCTAGACACATAAGTTGTATATCAGTTAATGAAACAACATGAGCTTAGTATTTCAGAAAAAGCAAAATAATGTTTGCAGATGTTTACAAAGCAGGATACACCTTTAACCTTCATTAGGAAATATACGGGGGCTGAGGGCCATTTTGCCCCCTAATTTTCAAAATAGCCCCCTGAAATCAGTAGGTAGCCCCTAAAATTTTTGGATTGGAAAAGATTGAAAAAGTAGCCCCCTAAAATTAAAAATTAATTCCCGCATTGGCATATTCTCTGCTCTGGAACTCATACTAAACAAATATACCATGCACTGAGAGCCTCTAGTTGAAATTATGGATTCCGAGGTGACAGGAAAAGCACTATGTTCTGAGGGTCGTAGACCCGAAGAACATAGTGCTTTTTCCTGTCACCAAGGAATCCATAATTTCACTAGTGGCTCGAAATAGTGCATGATATATTTGTTTTATATCCTTCGCATAATCATAGTTATCGCAAAAATGAATGATTTCAATTAAAAAAGAAAAATATAGAGAAAACAAAATATTGATCATGGAACCATCACTGCACTGACTATGTTCTGTTTGTGACACTGACCCCCTTTGCGCAATAGTCCTAGCGCAGAGCGCGTATTGCGCTATCTTTCCATTCATGGTTACGCGCATTAACAACTAATGCGCACCCAAATGCAAAACGCGCGCATCAAAGTGAATAATTAACCTGCTTTACATACTACACACGTGTAATTGTATGGAGAAAATAGTTATTCGTACATTACACATACAGCTAGTGCAGTGCACACCGCGGCCGATTGTTAAATGACGAATTAGTGTCAAGACCACAGAAGGACAACGATGCATAATGTGCACCATTGTCGTATTTTTTTTATTCGAATACCGCTACGTTATACATGAAATGCATCTCTAGAATATTCTTTGAAACTTATTGATATTCACGGGTGAAAATATGCTGTATTTCTTTTAAAATAACTCTTTGAGAAATCTCGTCGAGCATCTTTCGCAAGTAAAACAAGACCTCTGCTCGCAGGGAAGTTTTATAACACGCATCTCTATGGGCTCAATATGATCACCCGGCGTCTATGACGTCATTCATGGAATAGCATTTACTATTCCATGAATGACGTCACGCATAGCACATTTTTCTCCATGGGCATTACTATGTTTGGTCACATGACGCTATGTAGACCAATCACTGAACAGGATTTCATTCATGTAGGATATAATGTACACTATTCACACGGTTTCTGTGTTTTGTAACATGGGAACATAACAATGCATAATATGACAACAAATATATTGATTCAAACTGAAAAAAAACAAACATAAGCTTTGTATGCACATATTTCAGAGATCTATGTAACAAATGCTGTTGAATGACATGAAAGGATGGTCAGGTATATTCATCTATTCATTCTATTCAGTTAAGGACTGTACTTTGTTTGGAATCACTGTACGTGTACACAACAGAATACAAACTTGTCCTATGCCTATTAAATTCTTTCTTTCTCTGTTGTACATGATAATGCCCATGCACAATGAAATTGACTATGTTCAGACAAGATAACTAAAATAAATACCCAAGTTAGTCTCAAATTGATTAAAACAATAACTTCAAAATGTCTTAACCCCACATTACTCAATATGTTTGTCTCGTTGCTCTAAATCATTAAAAACAATCTTTTGTTGTTCTACAACTTAAACAAAAATTAAGCACATTAAAATAACATTAGGATCTTTAAATTAATTTTAAAAATAATGTTAGGATAATAGGAAAGATCATGTGACAGACAGGCAATTTATAACGAACACAAACCCAAAAATATATAAACACAATCAGTAAATAGAGAGACAATGTTGTACAGGGAAAAGTTTAGGCATGTGAATAAAAATAGGCATGATTAAAAACAGGATACAACTTAAACGGTTTAACATGAAAGACCTCTCTTGTTCCTATGTTAAACTGGTTGACATGTGATCCACATAATAATACATTTGTGGATAATAATACCCCAAGTATTTTGCACAACAATGAACTTGGAAATTGCTTGAATAGCAAGTCAGTCGGTTTAATGAGTTGGGAGACTTCAGAATTACTGACATTCAGGAAGATTGAACATTAAAAATAATCAAACATTGAGCTGAATATAAAGCCACTTTAAAAAATAGTACAGTTCTGGTACCACAGAATTTCAATAACTAAAACTTGTTAGAAAAAACATCAACTGATGAGTTACAGGGGTTTTTTTCATAAAAAATCAGCTGGTAACACAAGAGGTCGCCCTCCAGACACCTCAAGTTTCAACCTCTTTTTAACTCAAAATATGTGACTGTGATGTTTGGTAAAAATCATTATAAATGTATTTCTTGAAGAGCCCTCTAAACAAAACCTGAACTACCCCTTTAACAATGAATTCACAAGTTGTTCATCACACAGTTTAAAATAAATGCCTACTGACATGGGTATCAATAAATAGCAACACAATAATTCCAACACATTATCTATCAACATGACTTACATATCTAAGTCTTTCATGCAATATTTCAATGTTAATTTGACAAGTATTTCACAAAATATACAAATCTGAGATGAATGGCTACGAGTTGTAAACAAAATAAAAATGTTGCAATTTTATATCAGGAATGTACTATAACCCCACATATTTACACACTTTGACACAAAATGTGTCTACATTTTGTGTCAAAGTGTGTAATATTTCAATTATTTGTGTATTTGCCAGAGAACAACTTCCACTTCTTTTAATGACAAGTTTACTAAAATGTGATATGTCCTTGAAGACATGAACAAGATGGCAAACAAACAATGTGTACTATTATTATAAGTAAAGCCCCAGTGCCTTGCCAGGAAATGTGTAGATGTATACATGTATAAAGTCAGTTAGTAATTAAGGCCTGATCAGATTTTTAGTGCATTGTATTAATCATAGTTGAATCTAATAGCGCCCCCCACAAAAAAAAAACAAGCCTGTAATCTCTTATCATACTTATACGATGGACAACAAGGAGGAGACCGTACCTGGTAGCAGACACCACACTTCAACCACAACGTGCGAGTGGACAACCGACTTGTGAGATAATGGGTAATCGTCCTGGTCTACCTTCTCGTGGTGGGGCTGTAAACCAACTGACTTGTTCAGCTGGCGACAAACAGACCAGGGTGGTCTCACCCGCCTAGCATAACTATGAGCGAAACTGCAACCGCAACTGAAAATGGGAGAGTAATTGGCTACCAAATTACGAGGTGAGCAAAGTCGACATGATGATGCAACTTTGGGGGGGAATTAGGGGGTATCAAAATGGTTCCTTACTGTCATGAAATAATTATTGTTTTCCTTTGTTATGCATTATAAATGTATGTAGCCACCAAACCAGGAGCGGGAGAGAATTATTCCCCGCTGTTTATGTTGTTGTTTATTGTTGGTGAATAAAAGGAGTCCTGACTTGTGACCTTGAACAATTGGCTCTTTGGCATATTTTTTACGTGACAAATTGGAGACCCCAGCCAGGACTAATAGTTCAAGGTCGTTTGTAAGCGCAGCGTATTATAGGTTTAGTTTTATGGGCACACGCAATTTCGCTCAACTTCTGGTTCCCACGGTCGCTGCCATCCTAGCGCAGTGAAAACAAACAGTGAAAACGTATGTGCAGTTGTGCACGCACTGTTTGTTTTCCTTTCATTTGTACATCAATCTCCGAGGTCATGTCTCTGCCAACACAAGTTCTAAATGTTTATTGATTTTCTCACCAGTTTGCATCATGCCTAAAAGCTGTGAAGCAGTTTACTGCACAAATCACAATAGGAAGAAAGGAGAGGGAGCATTCTGCCGCAGGTAGGGAGGCAGGTCTCACGGGGGCCGAATTAAGTGCGTTGTGATAATTATGATAAACAGCAGGAGCGGGAACGGGAGCTGAAACTTGCAGAGCTCCAGGCGGACGAGAGGAATGCTGGCCGCACAGATTTGTGTGGGCCCAAGCTGAAAGTAGGTCTTTTTGACGAGACACAGGGTAAATTTGATGCGTATATCACCAAATTCGAGCTTGTGAGGTAGAGCCAGAAAGTTCCCACCGGAGCTTGGGCTTTGCATTTAATTTCAAATTTGACTGGCCATGCATTGGAGGTGGTTGATAGAATGTCTAGGGGTGACCGAAATAAATATAGTGTGGTAAAGCACAAGCTCTTAGAACACTATCATTTGACAGTGGATGGGTACAGGAAAAGGTTCCGTGCAGCTAGGGCCGAAAATGGAGAGCAACCCAAGCAATTTGGCGTGAGGCTAAAAGCCCGGTGGAGCCACTCAATGTGACTTAGGGACCGCATGACCGTTACCAAAATCGCGGAAAAAGGGGTCAAAAGGGGGTTATTTGCATTTGTGGTAACGGTCATACCTGTCACCCTCTGCCCACCGGGATGATCATAGACCTACATGTATGTGAGATATTTGTAAGTATTATGGATACTTTATATGGACAGCCGCAGAAAAGAGAGAAAAAACATAAACTGGGCCAATAACTTGCAAGGGGACCTTCTGAAGGTAAACAAACGGCAGAAGAGAGTTCAAGAGAGGATTGAACGAATGTTAAAAGGACGAGTGCATCACACTGGATGAAAAATCAGGGAAAGACATTAACAAAGTTGTGGAAGAGTCTTCAGATGAGATAGAGCAACTACTCAAGGAAAGCATTAAAGACTAAAGATAGAAGACAATTAAGATGGCACCCAACAATTATTTGGTGGGCAGTCGCTGTTCACAGCAAATCACCTGCAGCGTACAAACTCATTAATGACAGTGGATTTATGATTTTGCCTGCCATTGGAACATTGCATAGTTATTACTCACTACACAGAAGCCAAAACTGGGCTTCACTGTGACGTGATACAGTAAATGGTAGAAGTAGAGGCACGGATTTTCCGTGATCGCGGAAAATCGCGGAAAATCGCGGAATTGACCATTTGAAACGGAAAATGTGTTTTCAAACGGAAAATCGCGGAAAACCTCTTTTTCCTCAAAAATTCATATTTTGTAGTAGAAAACTATCAGAAAAAAACAAATGACAAAAAAGTACAAGAAAGACGATGTCGAATGCAACTTACAACGACAAGAAATCCGCTGCGTTTATTATGAAAGCCGATCTAGCGCGCGGTGCGGCGAGTACGGCATACGATCGACGTCGTAGACTAGCTACCCCGGCGCGCCCCGGCCCCGCAGCTAGCTGCTATCACTCAGAGCTGCGCCGTACCATGTCACCCATGTACGTAATACTGCACATGGATTAAACGATTCTCAAACGTTGACATCGATCCAGTCCGCCCTCTATCGGTACAGCCCGCCATATCACCCGTATACTTTGCGTGCAGGTTATGGGTCTCATTTCTTACGCGAGATATCCATCCGCCGGGAATTGGGGAATTCCCCAATTTCCGGCGGATGGATATCTCGCTTAAGAAAAAAGACATCCAGTCCGCCCTTAGAGGTACTAATGCTCCGATACAGAGGAGCCACGTTAGAGATATGTTATTAGAATAGCCGACTTTCGCACGTTACATGAGCGGAAACCTTGCTGAATCCGAGCTCAGTTTGACAAGTTAGTCTGTAGCTGGCCCTCGCGATCGCGCGCGCGCACGTGTACTGTATAACAACACTTCCGGGTTCATTTCGCGTGGGAAATGCGTGAAGTTGAAGCGGGTTGAAGCAAGAGAAAATCGGTAAGTTTTCACAATAAATACCTATCATTATTGAATAAATTTTGAATATATTTATTATTTGGCCTGTCGAAAGTCCTTTTTGATATCAGGCATGACACATTCCCCAAAATTTTGATGTTTTGTGGGTGAAAATCATGATTTTAAACTTGCATTTATTCCGTATCGTTGCCTTGAAAATAACAACAGCTGGGCTTCTCACACCGCGCCGGTCCACACAGACACTCCGACTCGACTCGTGGTCGGCCGGAATCACCGCGGAGCTGAGACCATACCACACCGTTGATCGCGGCGGCCGCAGCAGCTATTCGTATGCATAATGCAAGTGTAAAATCATCGTTTTTCCCAACAAATCGTCAACATTTTGGGGAAATAAATTATGCCAATATCAAAAAGGCCTTACCACTGGCCTGTGAGTCTATATTTTTTTCTTTATAACAGTTTTAATTTTGGTCTTTGATACTGCATGAAAAATGAGAGTGTGATGGGAGCTGTATGAAAATATCAGACAAGTTTTTCATTGACGGAGGAAAAACAACTTTACATTTTTATTTGAACTTTTTCTTTAAACTACATCACATGAGTAAACATTACAAAATATATGTATATTTTTTACTGAATCTTCTCTGCATGAGTCAGTCTGGTTTCATTGGACATAGAAATAAATAATGTTCATTCTCATACACTACAGGTGTGTTCTGTGACATTGACATGGTGATTGCTACCCTGGACCATCATGGCCTCCAAACCTAAGAAAAAGAAGTCGCTTTGCATTGTTACTGCACATACAAGGTCACGGCAGTTTTCAGATGATTTCTATGCTGATGGAAGTGTTATGTTTTGCAAATACTGTTCACATAGTGTAGACTTCTCACGCATTGACACTGTAAAAGATCACGTGAAAAGCAAAAAGCACCTGAACAAAAAAGAACTGAAATTGAATCTGATGCCTGTAGCTCAAGCTGGATCATCCAAGGGGCCCGTACGTCAGACTACTTTGGATTCAGCCATGAAGTCCAAAGATCTTCGAGAACAGTTCATTCTAGACTTCGTTAGGTGCTGCACAATGGCTGACATCCCTCTTAATAAAGTGGAGAATATGAGACCATTCATTACGAAGCACTGCAAACAGGGTGGTACACTCCCAAAAGCAGATACACTGCGACGTCTTTATGTTCCACGGCAGTTCGAGATACATGTAGAGGCCTTGAAGGAGATTGTGAAAGAAGCAAAGGTGTCCATCATTGCAGATGAAACAACAGACATCCGTGATTGTAGCATATTGAACATACTCGTTGGTGTGCGAGGAAGATATTTCCTCATTGATGTGTGCACGATGGAGGCATGCAACCATTCAACACTCAGCCAGGCAATCGTGAAGGCTTTGAGCAACATGGGCATTCAGTTTGATAATGTCATAGCAGTCGTCACTGATAGCGCTGCATATTGCAAGAAAGCAGTCAGAGAGGTTCTTGTGCCACTACTGCCGAATAGTAGACATGTACCATGCCTGGCTCACATCATGAATCTTGGTGCAGAGGCATTTCAACGTTATCCTGAATTTGGCAGGGTTGACACCTTTGTACAGATGATGAAGTCCGCATTCTTCAAGAAGCCAGCTCGCAAGAATAGGTACCTCAAATATGTGAAGGAATATTTGCCAGCTGATCAGTGCAAGCTACCACCTGTCCCTGTTTCTACCAGATGGAATTCATGGTACAACTCTGTCAAGTACCACATTGCACACTTGCATGTGTACGAGGGATTCTTCAGACAGGAAGCAAGTAAAGGCATGGCTGTCGAAACAATACTTGAAATGCTGCGGAACAAGGACATCTATGCTGAACTTGAACTCTACATGACCTTCATCACTGAGCACAGTGCACGTCTCACAACAGTACTCACCAGCCTAGAGGCTTCAAAGAAACCCCTTGCCTGCACTGTCTTCAATGTTCTTGAAGACACCAGGGCATACCTTGCTGCTGAGAGGACATCATTTGGCCAGACTGACAAACTGCTGGAAAAGAGGCCTCAACCAGAGAGACAGAAGATTTCTAAGACCTTCAACAAAGTGTTCAAGGCAGCAGCAGATAAAATCAACAAGCACATTGACCAGCATCCTGCTATGCCTTTTTACAAGGCCGTTCGGGTCTTTGATCCTAGACAGCTGGGCTCCATTTCTCTGGACATCGGGGACTACCAGCACACATTACCATGGTCTGACAACAGATGCTCTCGAAGAGTGGCTGATGTACACACATCTGAATCCTTCCCAAATTCCTGAACCCCTGGATCTTGCTGAATTCTGGAAGTCCATGTCCAGCAGATATCCTAGTCTCGCAAGTATTGCTGTGGATGCTATGTGGATGCCAGTGTCAAGTGTAGATGTTGAGCGAAGTTTCTCTCAGTACAAACATTTACTTGATGACAAGAGAGAATCCCTGACGTCTGAAAACACCAAAATGATGATCATGATGTACTACAATGGTGATGTTGAAAGGCAGTTTTGAGTCACAGACTGCAGAACTCAATAGCACAGGTCTGTCAAAACACTTACTCTTAGTTTGAACATTATGAACTATGACAAAGTAAAGTAAATACAGGGCAACGATTCATGGCAAAGGCAAGTAAAGTTCATTATGAACTGTATGCTGTGCAGAACTCAATTAGTACCTGTCAAAAAACATGACAACAAAAAAGACACTTTGAAAATTAATAATTTGTTAATGGTACTTTAAAAACAGTGACACTGGTTTTTACTTCAGTTCTGTTCACAAATTATCAACCATGTCATAATAAAAACGATTTGCACCCTACTCATTGAATTTTGTATGTAGTTCTATGTAAAACGGAATTTGCATTTTTTCACATGTACAAAGTCTATGGCAAAACGGAATTTCCGTTTTTCAGGCAGGTAAAAACGGAATTCCAGATTTTCTGAAACGGAAAAGGCCTTTTTTAAAAAACGGAAAATCAGTGCCTCTATAGAAGACTTGAACATCACAGCGATTATCAGAGAAACATAACTCTTTATTTGCGATGAAATGAAGCTGGAATCGGGTCTGGCGTAGTCATCCTCTACTGGACATCTCCTTGGATTTGAAGATGTGAGAGACATCAATAAAGAGTTCGGGGAAATTGAAAGACACACCAAAGAAGACACTGCTGAACTGGCCACGCATGCATTCATGATAATGGTTCGTGGGATATTTTCATCCGTGCAACAGGCTGTTGCATTCTTTCCCACAATTTATAACTGCGTCATGAAAACTGTTCTCAAGGTACAGACAGCTGGGCTGATAGTTTGTGCAGTGGTATCTGATGGGGCATCCTGCAACACTGCATGTTGTGGACTCATCACACGTGCATGTATCAGATGGTCGTCTGAGGAAACTCGAATATCTTCTTTAAAACCACATAAAAAATGTCTGTCAAGATCTTTTCCAGCCATTCCAAGATATCTGTGGATGAGAGAATGGTTGGCTCCAAAAGAAGATTGATCAGGACTATTAAGGCAATACATGCCTAACAAACCAAACAAATGGGGGTACAAATTATGGGTAGTTGCAGATTCAAAAACCGCGTACACCTATGATTTTGACGTGTATGTTGGATCTGAGAAGGCACATTCACAACATGGTATTGGCTATGGTGGGATATTTTCATCCGTGCAACATGCTTTTGCATTCTTTCCCACAATTGCTATATGCAGTGGAGAAATTTATGACTGCATAATGAGAACAGTTCTCAAGGCAGAGACAGCTGGGCTGCGAGTTCGTGCAGTGGTATCTGATGGGGCATCCTGCAACAGGAAGTTCTACAATATGGCAGGACATGGTTGTTCACACTGTTAAAGGAATCCTGTAGAGGACAGGAGAATTTATTTCAGAAAGACATTTGGAGATCTGTTTGGCAAGGAAATGCTCATCTACAAGGTCCATGCTGTCATACATGTAGCTGACAATGTTCTGCAATTTGGAGCAGTTGACAATTTTTCTGCTTTTCCATTTGAGAACCATTTGCCAGTGCTTCAACGCATATTGAGGAAACCGAATCAACCACTTAAACATGTCATCAGGAGGATAGCAGAACAGATTGAAACTGGTTCAAGCAACTGAACACTTCAGGCAATTAAGGGCAGGAAAGCTACACCTGCATGTAAGCATGAACATGTGTCTGGGACCTTGCTGCAGATGTCACTCCAAATTGTTCCCAGTTCAAGACAGTTGTCTTGAAAGAATTCACCATATCAGTCAAAAGAAAACCCTCTTGTTGAGTACATTTGCAACAAAGCTAATATCTTTTTTGAAAGTGCAGCTGCCAAATATTAGTATTTGCCTCACATTTTGTCTCCATGCTTCCAGACCGAAACAACCTCTTGAAAGCTGTTGCAGAAGACACACAGAACAGAATGGTTGACGCAGAAGTGAAAGCCCTTGGAATCAAGCACAAGCTTTCACAAAGACATTTGGAGATCTGCTTGGCAAGGAAATGCTCATCTACAAGGTCCATGCTGTCATACATGTAGCTGACAATGTTCTGCAATTTGGAGCAGTTGACAATGTTTCTGCTTTTCCTTTTGAGAACCATTTGCAAGTGCTTAAATGCATATTGAGGAAACCAAATCAACCACTTAAACAGGTCATTAGGAGGATATCAGAACAGACAGAAACTGGTTCAAGCAACTGTACACTTCAGGTTAATAGGGGCAGGAAAGCTGCACCTGCATGTAAGCATGAACACGTGTCTGGGACCTCAGTTGCCTGCAGATGTCAGTCAAAATTAATCCCAGTTCAAGACAGTTGTCGTGAAAGAATTCACCGTTTAGTACAGAGAAATGCTGATTCCGCACTTCTGATAGGAGATGATGTTTGCTGGGTCCACAACATCAATTCAATTGACACACAGCCACATGTGGTGTACAAGCAGTACAGTATATGTCATTTGGTTCATTCTTTTCTCATTCTTACTCAAATGTAAGCATCCTGTTTAAAAATTGTTCATATTTTTAGGTCAAAAGTTTAAGTAAGAATTTCCTCTCGAAACGGCCAATATTGTCTACATATTTATTTGTTGGAAGAATTTTATTTTTAGCGCAAAAGACTGATTACCAACAAACTAGATACATGATAGTATTTTGAGTAAGCAAATCATTCGATTTGAGGGGTCGTGGGTCCTTGGTAAGGATAACATACCAAATTTTGTGATATAAACATTGAAATTTTGAATGTCTACTTTAAAAACTATTGCTTTCCAGGTCTCATGGTTCCACGACGAAGTTCCTCGTCCATAGCTAGTGGCCGCCTGAGGACGATTGGGAAGGTGTTTGCAGTGGCAGTGCTACATGGTCGGCAGAGGTTGCCGTTTATGAATCCCATTGTTGGCCAACTGCTGATTGGTCAGCCAGTGGAGGTGGCGATTCCCCTTATCCCTCATGCCCATGTAAGGGAGAAAACGCAGAAGGTATTTCTTCTATTTCTTTTGAATAAAATTGCCTTTACTCTACTCTAGATCAAGACAATCTTTAAAGGGGAAGGAAGTCCAAGCCTTTTGACCCTTTTAGGGATGTCGCAATTGAGGTTGCGTCAATGGCCTCAATTGACGAGCAAACCAAAAGGCGCGAGATTGTCACTAGACTCTGCGGACCTGCAAAAGATTTTGCTTGGCAAGTTTCCCCAAGCTCCACTGCCCATGGACTCGTATCCGTTATGGACAATGTGTTCGGGGCAGTGCAGAATAAGTCCCTTCTCTTAACCGAGTTCATGAGCATGTGCCAGGACTTTTTAAAGAGGACACAGTTGAAAATTAACAAGTTGGTGGACGTAGCAGAGTTTGTCCCAAACTCTGCAGACCAGAAACTTTTGGACAGGTTTAGGATGGGATGCCAGGATGAGTACATCCTCTCTGTGACAAACCTCCACCAACAAATTGTTGCGCCCCCTTTTTATAGATTAATAAGCCTCATTCGAGAAGCCGAAGCCACTCGTGATGCGAAGTACATACAAAAGCGCACCGTCAAGAGTTACCCCCAGCAGCTAGTCGGTATAGTAGTAAGTAGTCGGTATAGATACCCCAGTTGATGTACTCGCAATTATAGTGACTTGTCCCATTTCGTGCCCCTCTCCACTAATTGTTGGAACTAATGTTTTCAAGAGCCTAGCCACTGAATGTCGAAAACATCTTGGCGCTAGATTTATAGACAAGCTCCATGTCCCCAATCACATTCATGCCTGCTATCAGAGGGCAGCGTATCAGGAGAAGCTAGGTAATCCTGCCACATGAAAGGTAGGAAAAGTTTGATGTCGGTTAAGGTGCCCTCTAACGATCAAACCTGCCCAAGTAGTATCCATAACTGGGACCCTTCACAGCTCCCTGCCTGCAGGTAAGCATGACATTTTGATACAGGAAAAGGACAATACCCCAGAACATGGCATTAAAGTGGTGAGTATCATTCAAGAAGTCAATAGGAGAAGAGGTAAGGTTACCGTACTGATGGCCAATGACACTGAATCCCCCATAACAATATCGAACAGACAGGTGATCGCAGAAGCATATAATGTACGTACGTATGGAGCAGACCAGCTTCACAGGTCTGTATGAACAACAGGGAAATGATGATGCCTGACCAAGAGGTAAGTATGTCCCCTTCACCTACTGTACCTATGCATTTTATGTCTTCTTCTTCTTCTTCTCCTGACAAGGACCAAGATGATGACGAGTCAACAGGTGAGTTTGATATCTGCTCTGATACTCCAGATAGGTATGTTGATATTTTGAAACATGAACTAGACAAGTTGGATGGGTTATTTGCCAAGCATGACCTGGATTATGGCTGCGCGCATTAGTGTTGAGCATAGCATCAAGCTCACTGATGAAACACCCTGGAATGCTAGAACGCGCCCCATCCCTCAGAATATGTATGTTGACAATTATTCTGCTCTTGCTTTTGAGAACCATTTGCAAGCCATATTGAGGAAACCAAATCAACCACTTAAACATGTCATCAGGAGGATAGCAGAACAGATTGAAACTGGTTCAAGCAACTGAACACTTCAGGCAAATAAGGGCAGGAAAGCTACACCTGCATGTAAGCATGAACATGTGTCTGGGCCCTTGCTGCAGATGTCACTCCAAATTGTTCCCAGTTCAAGACAGTTGTCTTGAAAGAATTCACTGTTTTAGTACAGAGAAATGCTGATTCCGCACTTCTGATAGGAGATGATGTTTGCTGGGTCCACAACATCAATTCAATTGACACACAGCCACATGTGGTGTACAAGCAGTACAGTATATGTCATTTGGTTCATTCTTTTATCATTCTTACTCAAACGTAAGCATCCTGTTTAAAAATTGTTCATATTTTTAGGTCAAAAGTTTAAGTAAGAATTTCCTCTCGAAACGGCCAATATTGTCTACATATTTATTTGTTGGAAGAATTTTATTTTTAGCGCAAAAGACTGATTACCAACAAACTAGATACATGTTAGTATTTTGAGTAAGCAAATCATTCGATTTGAGGGGTCGTGGGTCCTTGGTAAGGATAACATACCAAATTTTGTGATATAAACATTGAAATTTTGAATGTCTACTTTAAAAACTATTGCTTTCCAGGTCTCATGGTTCCACGACGAAGTTCCTCGTCCATAGCTAGTGGCCGCCTGAGGACGATTGGGAAGGTGTTTGCAGTGGCAGTGCTACATGGTCGGCAGAGGTTGCCGTTTATGAATCCCATTGTTGGCCAACTGCTGATTGGTCAGCCAGTGGAGGTGGCGATTCCCCTTATCCCTCATGCCCATGTAAGGGAGAAAACGCAGAAGGTATTTCTTCTATTTCTTTTGAATAAAATTGCCTTGCCTTTACTCTACTCTAGATCAAGACAATCTTTAAAGGGGTAGGAAGTCCAAGCCTTTTGACCCTTTTAGGGATGTCGCAATTGAGGTTGCGTCAATGGCCTCAATTGACGAGCAAACCAAAAGGCGCGAGATTGTCACTAGACTCTGCGGACCTGCAAAAGATTTTGCTTGGCAAGTTTCCCCAAGCTCCACTGCCCATGGACTCGTATCCGTTTTGGACAATGTGTTCGGGGCAGTGCAGAATAAGTCCCTTCTCTTAACCGAGTTCATGAGCATGTGCCAGGACTTTTTAAAGAGGACACAGTTGAAAATTAACAAGTTGGTGGACGTAGCAGAGTTTGTCCCAAACTCTGCAGACCAGAAACTTTTGGACAGGTTTAGGATGGGATGCCAGGATGAGTACATCCTCTCTGTGACAAACCTCCACCAACAAATTGTTGCGCCCCCTTTTTATAGATTAATAAGCCTCATTCGAGAAGCCGAAGCCACTCGTGATGCGAAGTACATACAAAAGCGCACCGTCAAGAGTTACCCCCAGCAGCTAGTCGGTATAGTAGTAAGTAGTCGGTATAGATACCCCAGTTGATGTACTCGCAATTATAGTGACTTGTCCCATTTCGTGCCCCTCTCCACTAATTGTTGGAACTAATGTTTTCAAGAGCCTAGCCACTGAATGTCGAAAACATCTTGGCGCTAGATTTATAGACAAGCTCCATGTCCCCAATCACATTCATGCCTGCTATCAGAGGGCAGCGTATCAGGAGAAGCTAGGTAATCCTGCCACATGAAAGGTAGGAAAAGTTTGATGTCGGTTAAGGTGCCCTCTAACGATCAAACCTGCCCAAGTAGTATCCATAACTGGGACCCTTCACAGCTCCCTGCCTGCAGGTAAGCATGACATTTTGATACAGGAAAAGGACAATACCCCAGAACATGGCATTAAAGTGGTGAGTATCATTCAAGAAGTCAATAGGAGAAGAGGTAAGGTTACCGTACTGATGGCCAATGACACTGAATCCCCCATAACAATATCGAACAGACAGGTGATCGCAGAAGCATATAATGTACGTACGTATGGAGCAGACCAGCTTCACAGGTCTGTATGAACAACAGGGAAATGATGATGCCTGACCAAGAGGTAAGTATGTCCCCTTCACCTACTGTACCTATGCATTTTATGTCTTCTTCTTCTTCTCCTGACAAGGACCAAGATGATGACGAGTCAACAGGTGAGTTTGATATCTGCTCTGATACTCCAGATAGGTATGTTGATATTTTGAAACATGAACTAGACAAGTTGGATGGGTTATTTGCCAAGCATGACCTGGATTATGGCTGCGCGCATTAGTGTTGAGCATAGCATCAAGCTCACTGATGAAACACCCTGTAATGCTAGAGCGCGCCCCATCCCTCAGAATATGTATGAAGAGGCACGACAGCTTTTCCAGGAGCTGTTAGATGCCAGGCTCATTAGACACTCCGAGAGTGCATATAGCTCCCCTGTGTGCCTGGTAAGGAAGAAGTCCGGCAAATTGCGCATGACGGTAGACTATCGCCAACCAAATCGAAGGTTGGTATCCCAAAGATAGAGGACCCGTTTAATTCCCTACATGGTTCCAAATTCTTCACTGTGGTGGACTTGAAAGGGGCGTTCTTTCAAGTACCACTCCGAGAAGAGGATAAACGGTTCAGCGCGTTCACTACTCCGTTTGGGCACTTTGAGTTTGAACGCATGCCACAAGGGTTAAAAGCGAGTCCTGCTTAAATGCAGAGAGTGGTAGAGAGGTGTCTCGGTGACTGCTCACTGAAGGAGGCCTTGAGACCTGAGCATGTTTAGACAAAACTTATTCAGGTGAAAATAGTTTTTAGTTTGAAACATTGACCATTGTACTTCATACTGTGAGCAAATGTGCCCATGAATATTATTGAGGATCCTATGAGTTATGGTTAAATGTTTAACAAATTTTAACAGAGTGTAATTCTCTCGTTTTTTATCATAGAAAAGTCGAGTCATCAATGGCATTGAAGTACCTGTGTGCATCATCGGAGATCCTGCATACCCCCTGAAGAAGTGGCTGATGAAAGGTTTCATTAACAATAACAACATCCCCCGGCAGCAACAGCATTTCAACTTCCAATTGAGCTCAGCTCGTATGGTTGTTTGAGAATGCATTTGGGAGATTGAAAGGAGGTTGGAGAAGGCTCCTGAAAAGAAACGACTTTGACAGTAGGTTTGCTACAGACGTTGTTACCGCTTGCTGCGTTTTGCACAATATTTGTGAAATTCACAAAGACGTTATGATGAAGCAAAATTACAACAGCTTGGGATTTGTGTTTCAGAGGACAATGACTTCAGATATCCAAAACATATGTGTCATGGGTGTTATTGTAAAGTTGTGCTGCGCAACATTGCACCGGCAAACACAATAGTTTGGGAAGATCATCCCAGGATAAGGGGCAAGGTGAGTCCCATATGTGAAAATGTCAAGGGGAGAGTCAAGGGAGGGCGCTTGAAAAAGAAAAACACAACTAGCCCGGGAATTCACAAAAAGGGGGCCTGAGAATGACTCTGTGGGTAACCCCTCCCCCCCCCCCCCCCCAACAAAAAAGTTACTCAAGTTCAATGAAAATAGACAAAAACTTAGTTCTCCGATGAAAGCCGCCAGCGCATCTTCGCATGCAACGCTCCAAACATTGACAAAAAAACAACTCATAAACAGGGCCAATAACTTGCAAAGGGACCTTCTGAACGTAAAAAAACAGCAGAAGAGAGTGCAGGAGAGGATTGAACGAATGTTCAAGGATGAGTGCATCACACTGGATGAAAAATCGGGGAAAGACTGCTACGTTCAAAAGCCAGGGATTGGAACAATCTTTTTGACATGTGTCACAATCGAAATAAAGACATATGTACAAGTTAATGGGAAATCAGTCTTACATGAAGAAAAGACATCACATTTCCGCCCCACCATATCGTCTCATGAAGGTAACAAATAGGAGTTGCCGATTTGTTAGAGGAATAATGATTGATTTTGCTTTGAACGATATATAATTAGTGGTACAAACTATCATGAACATATTTTTCATACATTTTCACAAACCACATTCTTTTCAGACTTGCACACAATCGGAGGACCACGGTCATCCGCTTTGCATGCAGGAAACCCTCAACAATTTGCATGTAGGAGAGATTTTGGAATGAGTTGGAATTGAAATAATTTCCTGAAAGTAGAGATGATGGCCAACTTCATGTCCCTACATGTGATTGCTGAGCGGCTCTTCTTGGCGGTTCAGAACCACCATTCATGACCAAGCTGCAAGAAGTAGAATCCAACATGGGCGCCTCTATTGAATTCGAACGCGAGCGTATGCAGCACCCACCATAGAGGCCACCTTCCAGAAAACGGTAGAGGAGAGGAAGGAAAGGATCGGAGACAGAGATGGGGTAGTCTGTGGTAAGTACCTTGCGCTTATATCCGCTTTAAATAATTGTAATCATAAACTGTTCAGAATATACTTAAATGCTATTGTCATCAGAGGATTTAGTCTGCAACACATTCATACTTCTTGTTATGCTAGCTTGGTTTGATAACATGTTACCTTTGTATTAGCAAAAGATTGTCACTCTGCACAATTAAATGATACTTATTAATTCTACAATTATCTTCGTCCATTGCAGGAGATGCACGGAATTATTCCCTAGGATTCTCTGCCCAGTATTGTATATACACTACTGGAACATGAGACGCAGGACATTGTCCATGTTCAGATTCTGGACAAGAGGGAGGTGGAGGACAGGAGCCCCAACATGGAGCCAACTGCCCTTGTCAGGGCACTGGACCATGAGTCCCGGGACATTGGCAAGGTACAGATCCTGGACCATGAGACCCGGGACATTGGCAAGGTACAGATCCTGGACCATGAGACCCGGGACATCGTCAATGTTCAGATCCTGGACAAGAGGGAGGTCGAGGACAGGAGCCCCACCATGGAGCCGACTGCACTTGTCTGGGCACTGGAAGAGATGAAGAGGGAGGGCCTCAATTTTCTTCCATTGCAGAAGATGCATGGAATGATTCCCCAGGATTCTCTGCCCAGTATTGTAAATACACTGCTGGACCATGAGACCTGGGACATTGGCAAGGTACAGATCCTGGACCATAAGACCCAGGACATCGTCAATGTTCAGATCCTGGACAAGAGGGAGGTCGAGGACAGGAGCCCCAACATGGAGCCGACTGCACTTGTCTGGGCACTGGAAGAGATTAAGAGGGAGGGCCTCAATTTTCGTCCATTGCAGAAGATGCATGGAATGATTCCCCAGGATTCTACACTGCTGGACCATGAGACCTGGGACATTGTTCAGATCCTGGACCATGTGACCCGGGACATCGTCAATGTTCAGATCCTGGACAAGAGGGAGGTGGAGGACAGGAGCCCAAATATAATTTCTCAAAGAAAGAGATTAGTGAGAAATCTGAACCGATTGACTGTAAACCAGTTTTCCAACTGGAGAAAACTACTGAGAGTGACTGCATATGTGTTCAGATTCATTCAGATTCTCAAAGCGGAAATCCAGAAAAAGACTGTGAGCAAATGTGCCCCTGAATATTATTGAGGATCCTATGAAATATGGTTAAATGTTTAATCAATTTAACAGAGTGTAATTATCTTGTTTTTTATCATAGAAAAGTTGAGTCATCAATGGCGTTGAAGTACCCGTTTGCATCATCGGAGATCCTGCATACCCCCTGAAGAAGTGGCTGATGAAAGGTTTTATCAACAGTACAACATCACCCAGCAGCAACAGCATTTCAACTTCCAATTGAGCTCAGCTCGTATGGTTGTTAAGAATGCATTTGGGCAACTAAAAGGACGTTGGAGAAGGCTCCTAAAAAGAAATGACATTGACACTTGGTTTGCTACAGACATTGCTACCGCTTGATGCGTTTTTGCACACTATTTGTGAAGAAACAGACCTTGACTTATATACATATATCAGAAAGAAAAAGGGAAGATGCGACGCATCAAGGCCAAGGGCAAAAAATACCAATGGGGCTCAATGGTGTACAGCAAGCGATCAAATAACTTGTAGGGAAAGAATCCCTAGAATGGTCCAAAGCACCCTGTCAAACTAAGGGAAGCAAAACTAGAACAGCTTGGGATTTGTGTTTCAGAGGATAGTGACTTCAAACATCCAAAACATTATGTGTCATGGGTGCTATTGCAAAGTTATGCTGCCCAACATTGCACCGGCAAACACAATAGTGTCGTAAGATCACCCCAGGATAAGGGGCAAGGTGTGTCCCATATGTGAAAAGGTCAAGGGGAGAGTCAAGGGAGGGAGCTTGAAAAAGAAAAACACAACTTACCCAGGAATTCACAAAAAGGGGACCTGAAAATGACACCGAGGGTACAACTGTTGCTGTATCAATAATTTCTATGAAGTGCATTTTGATATTTTCTTTTTCAGATGAGAACGTACATCAAGCGTCTTCTCAGCAGGTTTATTCACCTAGCAGTAATGAAATGCCCACATGTCTGCAGCATTGATTATACGGATGAGGCGAACTAGTTACCAGGGGGGTGTTTCACTAACTAGAACTAGAACTAAAAGATTTTAGAATTCAAAATTACAAAAGACTCAAGATTGCGCTCTTTAAAAAATCATTGGTCTAAAGTTAACCATTTTGAATAAAATATTGTGCATGTGAAGGTTCTGTGTGACCTGACCGGAATGATTCAAAATGTACTCCTTTTTTATATTCTCTTTCAGGATTAAGATGCGATGGCTACCGACCTGCTGTCCGACATTTATTCTTCATTGACAATGACCGCTACAACTGAAGGTTGTGATGAAGCTTCAGAGCCCATCGGAGCGGCAAGGCATCCCGAGTCCACAGACCAAGCATCGACATCAACATCGACGTCCAGGTCCATGTGCCAATCCCCGGAAGAACCTGCTGCTTCAAGAACCGGGAGAATAACGCTCGTTGACTGTCACGAAGTAACTGTCAAGCAATAAGGGAGTTCGTAGTTACAAACTGCGCATGCGCCAATTACTGAGACGAAAATTCACTGTACCAAAAACATTGATATTGCCCGTTGTCCCATTAGACCTTCGTGCAATTATTGTCACATTTGAAACGTGTTTTCACAGGAAATTTGGCTCGAAGTCATTAACGTTTTTCTGAATTAATCATAACGGACATCTCATATACATAAGACTGATTTTTTTAATTTTATTTTTTCTATTTATTTTCGGATTTCAACAAAAATGTCAACGTTCGTATCTGTGCTTTTATTGAAATCGCAAAGGCCCCATTACGTAGATTTGTGTGTACTGATGAAAACGTACTGTTGAAAACGGGCAAATATGTGATTTTTATTCTTCAAGTCTTTCAAACGTAACGAAACACAAGGAGAATTCACGCACGCACGCGGAAATTCTGCATAGAGCTCCTGTACTTTAAATGCGTGCGTCACAGGCTGTGCCGTAAACGTACGCGTAAAGCCTAAATTTTAGTAAAATCTTCCGAAAACCCTGTTACGTCCGTTGCTCCATGGGCTAACTACGAACTCCCTTATTGGCCATCCTGGAGGTGATAAGCATGAAGCTTGATGTTATTATTTCAAAATTAAATTAAAACAAATATAAATTCACCCTAACCACTACAATTTTACAGCCAAATTTGCACAAATTATTGGACCAGTCACTTTTTGCTAAATTTGTTTTGCTTGTTTACAATATTTTCCCTTTTATCACATTTCAAACAAACTTCTGTTCCTACAATATCAAATTTCCCTGACATAATAGCAATTCAAGGGAGAGAAACTTTGGCACTTGTGTATATTTTTATATAAGGAATGGATCATTTTAGCTCTTCAGAATATAAAATTCACAAAAATATCAAACATTAACAAAAGTTGACTAAAAATTTGTTCGGTCTTATAAGTTTATGACAGGCTTTATGTCATCAATGATAATAATAGTTCTATCATATTGATTTGGCATTTCAATTTTGTTTTAAAGTGGTTAGGGAAAATGTATATGTTGAGCTATTTGACTCGAGTTTCATGCTTATCATTGCTAGACAGTTACTTCATGACAGTCATCGAGCGTTACAAGTCAGGGGTGGTATTCTGTAAGTTGATCCTAGAGTTGATGCACGGATGCACTTGTCAGGGCACTGGAAGAGATGAAGAGGAAGGGCCTCAATTGTCTTCCATTGCAGAAGATGCACGGAATGATTCCCCAGGATTCTCTGCCCAGTATTGCACTTATACACTGCTGGACCATGAGACCCGGGACAGATCATTGACCATGTGACCCGGGACATCGTCAATGTTCAGATCCTGAACAATAGGGAGGTGGAGGACAGGAGCCCCAACATGGAGCAGTCTGCACTTGTCAGGGCACTGGAAGAAATGAAGAGGGAGGGCCTCAATTTTCTTCCATTGCAAGAGATGCACGGAATGATTCCCCAGGATTCTCTGCCCAGTATTGTACTTATACACTGCTGGACCATGAGACCCGGGACATTGGCAAGGTACAGATCATTGACCATGAGACCCGGAACATCGCCAATGTTCAGATCCTGGAAAAGAGGGAGGTGGAGGACAGGGCCGGTATTCAATTCCGTACTTAGAATAAGTAAGAAATTTACTTAAGCTAAGAAATTGACTTACCTCATATCCAAATCGCATTTTAGAATTTTACTTACATAAGACAAAATCTAAGTAAAATACTTGTGACGTATCATGACGTCATAATTTGTTAACAGTTTCAGCTACCGCCGGCCGGCCGGCGAGCGATCGATTGCCTTGATTATCTCTGCGATAAAGTGATTTTGTGCGACGATTGTCTATGGGAAATTACGTGTTAACAAATTGATTACCGTATTTGTCGGTGTATTAACCGCATGGTTTTCCCCGACGGAATTACCGGCGAAAAGGGGGCTGCGGTTTGTACACGGAGATATGGAAAATTTGCACGAAAAACCTCACTAGCACAACACAGCATGAAACACTATGCATGGGACTGTAGTGAACGCTAGAAGACAAAACAAAACATGAATTAAATCGGAGATGAAAAAACTGTACCTTGATATGTTTATTCCTTCTTACAAGTTCAGATTTGGTTAAATCTACCCTTGAAAATAGTAAATTCTAAGCTCTTTTTGGAGATGAAAAATTGCGATCGTAGCTTTGCAAGTGGTGGGGAAAAAAAGCGTGCAGACGCGATTGACTGAAATTAGCGATCAATCACGATAGGATGATTGCTAATTTCAGTCAAATCGCGTCTGCACGCTTTTTTTCCCCACCACTTGCAAAGCTACGATCGCAATTTTTCATCTCCAAAAAGAGCTTAGAATTTACTATTTTCAAGGGTAGATTTAACCAAATCTGAACTTGTAAGAAGGAATAAACATATCAAGGTACAGTTTTATCATCTCTGATTCGATTCATGTTTTGTTTAGTCTTCGTTTGTCTTCTAGCATTCACTACAGTCCCATGCTTAGTGTTGCGTGTTTTGTTTTCTGGTAAGCCGTAAGCTCAACAAATGTTACGAAATGATCGGGGAAGGGGCTCATAATTTCCTTAATGTGCTTCAGAGACTTCAGTAAATTGAAGTATATTTCATAGACCAAAACTCTCTGGAAAAGAAGGATTTTTTTCTTACTCTCAGCACATTTTGACCGTCCAAAAATCAAGAATTATACTATCAAATTTTTTTTTTCATGGAAAACCCCCCAAAATTAGGGATGCAGTAAATACACCGGAGCGGATAATACACCGGCAAATACGGTATTCACGTATGCGCTTCATCGTCAATAATCCCAATCCCGCGATAAATATGGATCCTGCTATGACAAAAAAATAACCTAATTTTTCAGACAGGGAGAGGAGCATCCTCGTGGATGAATATAGAAATCATCTACACATACTGCGGCCAAAACTGGGTTCAAACCTCACGTTCCACGACAAAGAGGTAGCCTGGGAGAAGATAACATCCAAGATAAATGCTACCGGAGGCAGCTGTCGGACAGTTCATGATGTAAAAAGAAAGTGGAATAACCTCGCTTCGACCATGAAGGAAAATCTCTCCTTGGAAAGAAGGAATATGGAGAAAACAGGTGAGACAATATTTATTTTGCGCAATATTTTCTGATATATCAAAACCAAAAGAAAGCAATACTGGCCGGGGTGTTAAATAATGTTGAAAACGGTAGCTGGCACTACCGTAAGTTACACTGGAGTAATGTTTGTCAACAAAGAAAGTCAAAGGTCATTCGGAGTGCAACATCTTTTTCATGCACGCTCTCTGCATTTCATGCATGCATGCTTGCCTTAGCTAGCTTTGCATTGAGTGAATTACTTCTCGTATATTTTGTATCAGTGAAGTGAAAAGATGGCATTATTTCTACTTGACAACACAGCCTTAGGGGGTACCCACTGTCCCCAAGAAGAAGCCCATCCATTTCTTCCAACACTTCCCCTAGTCCACTCTCTCTCAACACCCGGGCATCATGGACACTTCCAGGCCACTCAGCATCCACGTTTGTGATATAACAGTTAGCATCAAATACCACTTGAACATTGAGGCTGTGAAACCTTTTTCTGTTAGGAAACCACCCTGTAGCCCGTAAAGTATATCATGAATACAGATTATACGAACAAGTATTTGATTATGTCCCATTTGAAGAAATTCATTTTTTTTCTTATACAAATCAATCGACATCTGGCTGACACGACACGTTATCAAACAATTGCCCCCAAACAAAAGAGAATCATGCACGGTACTTGAAGATGGCAGCTTCCCCGAAGCTGATGACGCTGCTTGGGTCAGAGGAATGTTGAAGAAGCTGAAGTCACAGAAATGTTTGCTCCACCTGAGACTGTATTTTAGACACCGTTTAACTCCTATCATGCTATTAGGCTTGCACGAACACTATTGTTATAGTGATTTATACACGCGAGCACGATATTGATTGGATGCTCTATTCAAGCGAGCGAGTCATCGCCTTGCTGCTTTATGCATGCATGCTCGCTTTTGTAATAGCACTTGAAAAGGCCTCCAAATAAACCTGGCACAGGGGGGATTGGTGGCTGGCACAATGGGGATTAGCGGCGTGGCACTGGGCTGTATTCATTATGGCAGGATAGGGGTTGATAACACTTTGCTTAAAAAGAACTCTTGATTTCTCAGATGCGAGACAGAAACCAACATCAGGGCCCTATTTCATACATTTTGTTAAATTGTTGTAAATGTCCAATATGTCAACAGCCAATCAGCATGGAGCATTGGAGCGGTTGCCATGGTAGTTACAATAATTGGATGCTTACAACAGTTGCAAAATGTCTTTGCCAGGATATTGAGACTCCACTGTATGCACTTTGCTCTCATAATGGCCTCCCATATAGAGGGGCCTGGAGGAAAAATAATTTTGAGCACTGAAAAATGAGTGGCCATATGAAACATTGACTTTATACATGTATGCATTTCTAACACAAGGCTAGTGAGTAACTGGGGTGTACTCACTTTTGTAAGCTAATGTACCGATGTCTGTGACTGCGGATATCACAACAATGAAATTGTCTTTTGTATTTAAAATGACTAAAATTGCACAATTATTTGGTATTCAAGATGTAAAAAAAACTACCAAACCAGTTTAAGTTGTTTTCTTTAAACTTCAGACAGTATAAATATTTCAAAAAGGGGCAGCATGAATTAATTTAGAAGATCAGTCATGAAAAATGGCAAAACTTGATCAGTTCTGAATTAAATTGCCCTTATTGCTCTACTCAGCTTTATTGCAACCTTAGATATTTATAGAAAATATATGTATGCTGACACACAACACAAACATATCATACTTTACATAAATAATGCATATCGGAGCTTGTCCTCTTATACTACTGGAATTTGAATGTGTCATCACACATGTGCAATAAGATCATAGTTAAGTTAAGATGAGTAGTGCTGCATAATGTAGTTGTGTTATGGAGCATACAACTTGTGCCCCAATTGAAACTCCAACTGATCCATCTCTTGGCTGTATTTGTGTAAAGGCACTACAGTCACCAAACATTAAAGCCAAATAACAGTTTTAGGAAAGTTACCAAAAACAGCAATATTGGCCAAACTAATTGATCACTATTGTTGAATGGGTATTAAAAAAGGGCTTTTGTGGTAAAATCTTGGCTGTATTTATGCTAAGACATTACAGACACCAAGCATTAATCAACTTTTATGACCTCAAATTACTGTATCAAATAGCCTCATATTTACCAGACAAATACTGATGCAAGATGAACATTGTAACATAATATTGCAAATTACTTACACTAAAAATGCATCATAGTGTGTACACATCCTGTTGAAATGTGAACTTTGATCTCAAAACAGGAAGTTAAAGTTGGGCATCTCAATGTACTGCTTACGATTATTCCGATTTACTGGACAAATACAGATCTTGCAAGATATGTATCCTAATGTAATATTGCAAATAAACTTATACTCAAAGGGCATCATAGTGTGTAATTGTCTTATTAAAGAGCGGAACACCCTTATTCCACCTCAAACTTCAAATGAATTCTCCACTGAGATGTCTTAATCCAAGTCAATTTTGATTTCAAAACTGTAATTTGAAGTTACGATTGCTTAAATAAATATCCAGTGAATAAATACTGGTGTAAGACATGCATCGTGACATAATATTACAAAATAACTGACACTCAAAGCGCATCATAGTTTGTACTTGTCCTGTTGAAGAGCGGGATACTTTTATTCCGCCTCAAACTCCAGAAGAAGCCCTTGCCTTGCTTTGAGGACCCTGAAGAGCTACGATCTCTGAACTGGAAGTCAAAGTTGGCCACCTCGACGTGCCGCCTCTGATTTCTGCGCACCTGCTGAGCGAATGCTGCCGCGGCGATGCATGTCATCAAGAGACCGGCCAGTACTGCTAGGGTGATTCCCGTGATCGACTCTGGGGGAATGGCTGCACAATGGATACAAATACATTGAGAAAAAAAATAAACAAAAATAACGGTCTTGTGGAAGTGAGGTACTAATAATTGTTGTTCTGGATAGAAAGAAATTAAAAATCAATCGTCAATCTGTCATCAATAGACCGGCCAGTACTGCTAGGGTCATTCCACTGATGGACTCTGGGGGAGTGCTGCACAATAGATTCAAATAAATTGAAAAAATAAACAAAATTTACTTTTTTTTTGGAGGGGAGGTACTAATTATTGTTGTTCTGGATAGAAAGAAATTAAAAATCAATCGTCAATCTGTCATCAACAGACTGGGCGGTACTCCAAGAGTGAGTCCAGTGATGGACTCTGGGGGTGTGCTGCAGAATAGATACAAATCAATTAAAACCACAAACTAAAATGAACAGGATTGTGGAAAGGAGGTACAAAATTATTAGTATTCTGTGTATGCGTGATGAAAACATGGATTGTCATATATTGTACAAATACAATATTGTATTCATCAATGTGTTTTGACACCCCCCCCCCCCCACCCTACCTGAATCTGTCTTGTTTAGAATAATGCAATTTTTAAAAACAAAGTTTGGAACCATAGTTGTATTTTGTGCTAGATGCTTCTAAAAGCAAAACAAAGTTCCAGAGGTAACCATATGATCAAGCAGTTATGCTGTGATCCGAGAGAAATTACAATTTTGACACAATATACAAATTATGCAAACAAACAAACAACTAAATCCCGAAAAGCAAACAAAAACTCACGAGGTGGGTGGGCGTGTATTGAAGAGACGTTGTGAAGAAAGCTCACGTTGTTCTGCGCAGAAACCTGAAAGACATACTCCCCTAACGTATCAAAGTGGTACGTTAGCGTTGTAAAACACCTCTCTGTTGTGATGCTCACGCATGTTGTGTTTGTAGTGTTGCGGAGTATCCCTGGGTCTTGGACTGTAATGCATATCTCAACTGGGGGACTAGAGATACATAATGGAACAAAAGAAAAGAAAAGAAAAGAAACAAACAAAATTGGGACATGTAGCAAAAAATTAAAAGGGATGAGAAGGAAAGCAATAATTCACAGACACAAGCCCAAGTATCTTCAGGACCATTCCTGAAAGGGTCAAATAACCATAAAATCATACATGACTGTGTGAACATTTTATGAAATATCTGACCAGTGACATTGCACAATGTTCATTTAAAGGGGACCACCTGGCAAAGAACAATACAATACATACTCAAATTATCTTTTGGCGAGGGTGTTGGCGGGGGTGTGCCTCAGCCAAATTAGAAACAGGGGTCTAAGGAGCGGGGTTGTCTCAAAACGGGGGTCTTTGGAGCGGGGTTTTCTTAAAACAAGGGTCTTAGGAGCGGGGGTGTGCCTCAAAACGGGGATCTTAGGTGCAGGGGTGTGCCTCAAAATGGGGGTCTTAGGAGCGGAGGTGTGCCTGAGACCCTTAGGAGCAGCCCTTTTTATGAACATTTTACCCTTAGGAGCGGAAATGGGCAGAGATCTACCCTTTTTGTAAAAATGGGACCCTTAGGAGCGGCGGTTGATGAAAATGGGACCCTTAGGAGCAGTGGTTGATGAAAATTATACCCTTAAGAGTGGCCGGCTCGGCTCTGAAAAAGGGGGTCATTGGAGCGGCACATACCAGTATACCAGGGAAGTACCCCCCACCCCCTGGGCTCTCTTACATAAAAGACTTCATGAAAGTCACCTTAACATCTTTTTCCTGAAAGTCACCTCCACTTACTAATCTTAAGAGAAGTGGTTAGTGATGACTAGTAATAAATAGCCTCCATTATTGCTAATAACAGGAATTAGATACATATCCTCACAGCATATCACATGATATCTAGACCATGTCATAAATTTTGTAAATCCAGGATATGAAAGTAAAACAATTTCCTTTTTCCGATATAAACGATATAAACAATTTATTTTAAAAAATTGCTTTAAAAAATAGTCTATATAATTGGTACACAAGGGCAAAGCTTCATCTTAGATTTTTTGTTTCTTGGATGTTACCTTCACTAATGAATTTTAGCAAAGTTGGAAGTAATGAATACTAAAATATCCTGTTCTGAATAATGACACTCCTTTTTTTAGCACAATCAGTCAAGAGGCCATAACCCCAGACACCTGACCCTCCAAAGTAACATATTTTCAAGTTTCAAGTTTATTTATCTTTCTATCAAATAAACATACCTGCTTGTTTGTGCAGTAGTAAATCAAATCCCTTCCCAGACTAAGGACATTTTTATACCTCCTTATATACCCAGACCAGGGCCACATGTAAGATGACCACATGTAGTTTGGGACAATGGTTTCTCTTAGGTGGTCGGTGGTCACTACAAAGGATTGACTGTACTTAGTCAATTATTTCAACCTACCGTATTTGTCGGTGTATTACCCGCTCCGGTGTATTAACCGCATCCCTAACTTTTGGGGTTTTCCATGAAAAAAAAAAAATTTGATAGTAAAATTCTTGATTTTTAGATGGTCAAAATGTGCCGAGGATAAGTAAAAAACATAATTCTTTTCCAGAGAGTTTTGGTCTATGAAATATAATTCAATTTACTGAAGTCTCTGAAGCACATAAAGGAAATTATGAGCCCCTTCCCCGATCAATCTGTTAGATTTGTTGAGTAATTGAGTTTACCAGAAAATACAACACGGAACACTATACATGGGACTGTAATAAATTCTAGCAGAAAAAGAAGACAAAACAACAAAAATTAATTAAAAAGGAGATAAAAAAACTGTACCTTGATATGTTATTCCTTCTTACAAGTTCAGATTTGGTTAAATCTACCCTTGAAAATTGTTTTCAAGGGTTGAAAATTGTTTTTGGAGATGAAAAATTGCGATCGTATTAAACTTGCAAGTGCTGGTACTGTGCAGGTTTGATTTGACTGAAATTAGCAATCAATCACGATAGGATTGGCTAACTTCAGTCAAGACTGAAATTAGCCATGAATCCCGAATCAGTCTTGACTGAAGTTAGCCAATCCTATCGTGATTGATTGCTAATTTCAGTCAAATCAAACCTGCACAGTACCAGCACTTGCAAGTTTAAAGGGGTATTCCGGGCCTGATAAAACCATTCGTTATTTGAATAAGCAGAATAAGAGGCATAATTGGTGAAAATTTGATCAAAATCGGACAAGAAACACGGGAGTTATACCTATTTGAACATCATGTAGTAATGAGCGATCGTTTCAAAATTGCCGCCATATGCAACATCCTTGAAAACAATTTTCAAGGGTAGATTTAACCAAATCTGAACTTGTAAGAAGGAATAACATATCAAGGTACAGTTTTTTTATCTCCTTTTAAAATTAATTTTTGTTGTTTTGTCTTCGTTTTTCTGCTAGAATTTATTACAGTCCCATGTATAGTGTTCCGTGTTGTATTTTCTGGTAAACTCAATTACTCAACAAATCTAACGGATTGATCGGGGAAGGGGCTCATAATTTCCTTTATGTGCTTCAGAGACTTCAGTAAATTGAATTTTATTTCATAGACCAAAACTCTCTGGAAAAGAATTATGTTTTTTACTTATCCTCGGCACATTTTGACCATCTAAAAATCAAGAATTTTACTATCAAAATTTTTTTTTTTCCATGCAATTTTTCCTATCTCCGTGTACAAACCGCACCCCCCTTTTCGTCGGTAATTCCGTCGGGAAAACCATGTGGTTAATACACCGACAAATACGGTACTCTTAAGGGTGCACCTGTAAAGTGTCAGTTATTGCCCAAAATTACATTTGAGACTTCAATCCTATACCAAAATCATTGTAAGATATGTCCAAATGATGTGTGAAAGTTTCATTGAAGAAGAACACTGCTTTCCTGGTTAAAAAAGCGAAAATTTGCGTCAGCTTTTACAACGAATTACTGTATAACGTGTATGAGGTTTATGACCGTTCATTAAGCAACTAGCGGGACCCGCGGAAATCCGCGGGTTTTTTTGTCAGAGAAAAGCGATCACGATTTTAAGACGACAACGACCTCTTAAAAAATGATTCCCTTTCCACATGGAAAGATGAAAGAGACTCAGACGTTTTACCCCCCCCCCCCCCCCCCCCCTCCGCCACCCCTCTCTTTTGCACATGTCATTGCGATACAACCTTTTAGTGAAAACTATAAACCCGACCCATCCCCGGTACACTCTGTTTAAAAGTTTATAATAATACTAACGCAAACATAATAAAATTGTATGCATGACAAACACATGACGAAAAATTATACCAACACATTTGCGAAGTTAGTAAGTATAGTGTTCACTTGTTTCCTCTATCTCCAAATCGGCGGGATTTTTGAGTTTGATTTCCAAATTTAGTATTATAATACTAATATGGTATATGTTTATCCTTGTGAAACCCGTGAATACATTGCATTGAAGGGAATGATCATAGATGTTTCTTCATGCATTTAATACAATTACACCCTTTAGTATATTGTATTATCAATCCTGAGCGGATTGCGAGATGGTGAGGCTAAACCTTCTTTTCTTGTGCATCATGTTGTAGAAAGGCGGGTAAATAATTTACTCACAGTCCAAAGGGTTTTCAATGAACATAATTATAATCACTTTCCCCGGTATATACACTCTGTTTAAATTGTTTACAATGATCATAATGCTTATGATGATTTTGTATGCATTAAGACTGGATGACTGACTACATAAGTCTCGATTATAATTGAAATTTGTGCAAAGTTTTGAGTAAGGAATGGGATGAAGATAATTATCATCACTTCCCCGGTATAAACACTCTGTTTAAATTGTTAACAATAATTGTAATGCAAATATGATAAAATTGTATGCATGAAAAGACTATTGACGAAAGAATACATAAGTCGTGATTGTTTAATTTAAACTTTTGCGAAGTTTTGAGTAAGGATTGGGACGATGATTGCATGCCTTAATTCTTACCCGTTCCCATACCCACATGATGTTAAAAAGGTTTAATTTTCAAATTCAGTATATTCAGTAAGGGAATGACCTTAGCTGTCTCTACATGCATGTAATAAAATGCCATTTTGGGGGTTATTTAGCAACATCGATAAACCCCCTCCCTGACAAAATAATGCATCTTGTCACATGCTGGGGTAATTGCAGTCCGTGGAGCGGGCAGCTGAGAGCGCGTCAACGTATCGGTGTTCAAATAAACATGCGGCCTCTTGGCCGAAGGGGGGTAAGGGGGGTTGAGATGATTCCGAGGCGTGTATACGTTTGCAACTACCATAAATACCGGCGTAATCGCCGCATACTTTTTCCTCGAAAAAACCCTGCAAAGTCGGGGTGCGGCGTGTACGCGGAGATAGTCAAAATGTCACTCTTGACTGGCCTCAAAACAACACATTTCAGCAGGTGTGGGACTATTGGTTGTATTGCACTGTATTGTATTGCGTGATAAAACATTATATAGCCAAATTGTCTACGTTTACCCTGGCCTAGAATGGTTTCTCACCTTTTTTGCTGATATTTGCGAAACAAATGCACACTACCAGTGCCGCGCTCGCCTAGCTGTCATCGATCTAGCTACGTGCGTTATG
This sequence comes from Echinarachnius parma, assembly GCA_037951105.1. Taxonomy (NCBI): domain Eukaryota; kingdom Metazoa; phylum Echinodermata; class Echinoidea; order Clypeasteroida; family Echinarachniidae; genus Echinarachnius; species Echinarachnius parma. The sequence continues at coordinate 47,434 of JBAMJV010005582.1, read as the reverse complement.
AATGCATTGCATTTGCACGTACGTACATCACAGTACCTGGTTCTCTGTAGTACAGTGCAGTACAGTAGGGTTAAATTTCACGCGCCGCCAATTTCATGCTAAAATTTGGCACATTTTCCCAGCCGATTTTCTGGTTTCCCGCCGTTATTCCCGCTTTTTTTGTCGCCAGTTTTCCTAGCGCACTTTTCTCCCACATTTTTTTTTTTTCAATTTCAATGCCCAAAGTCGGCATGCAATTGCGCCGGTATTTACGGTACTCTATAGTGGGATATACGCGCAGCGAATTGAACCTTACGACTATTACACTACGATTACAAAGCACCTGCGTTGTCAATTTAAAGGCATATATGCGTGGGTTATTAGACGCGTGGATCCATCTTGCGCCCTTTTACGCACGGTACGTAATCCCCATTGGCTCAGTTATAAGTAGCGATCGCAAACTGTCCCGCTTCCGAATACTCGAGTCAAAAATACATTAAAAATAGTCGCGTTCGGAATGTTTGTACTAGTCGAATGGAGACCCATCAGAGATGTTTACGAGCAAAAATATCACGTAACACGCTTAACCGCAACCTACTTCAAAGTGCCGCCGTTTGATGGCTAGGGGACAGCGTGAGAAATTTGTTTGCTGCATGCAATTTCATAAGAAGGCCTTTGTTCAGATATTTCGAAGCACCTCTCTTCGATCGATCCAACATATATCTTGAGTTTACCTCGAGAGATTACGGTGGTGTCGAGTTGGAATTTGCTGACTACCCTTTATAACCCACGCATATATGCCTTTAAGACCTACAGATCATATCCACCATTTGTATAATAATAATATTTATATTTATCTAAACCGGGGTAATTTTGCCACTTGTAAACTTAAAAACTGTTTCTCAATATACATCTTGCTTTATCAACTCCGTTTTATATTCATTAAACAAAGTCTTGGTGGTAAATCGTTAGTCGATGCTCGGCGCCTTAACTTTAGCAACCGCATTGCTGACTTTCCCTTTTCTTCGATCTGGAGGATGACCACGGGGCGGGGGGCGACTCGGGAATACCTTATTGTCCTCCGCAAAACGTATATCCTTCGATCCCGACGGTCGGGGAGTCGCCGAATTCTCGGGGTGAGGATATCTCGAGTGGGAGGCGATTCGGGGGGTTGAAGCTTACCGTATTAATATAATAGATACTCCACACTAACTTTTTTTCACTTGCCCGGTCGGGCAAGTAAATTCTGTTTTTTCAATTTTACATGCCCGAATAGAAAACTTACTTGCCCGAAAATGAAAAGCAAAGAAAAACATAACAAATATCATGTTCTTACAAAATATATGATAATTTCATGTTATAAGTTACTGAGGTCCGAAGAGATACGTTTTCGCTACATTTTGAGGACCACATCGGTAAAATTACAGCACAAATTTCGACTGATTTATCTTCTGTCGGACTTATTAAATAGGCATGATGATGATGATAATTTTATTGACTAATATTCAAAACTTTTTCACTTCTATTTGAGAACGCAAACGGTAAAATCAAGGTATTTATTTCGACTCATTTGTCGTCTGTCGGAGGCTTAATAAATAAGCATACTAATACGATGATGATTTTATTGACTAATATTCGTAACGTTTTCGCTTCATTTTAGTAACGTAAACGGTAAAATCACGGCATTTATGTCGACTCATGTATCGTCTGTCGGACTTGAAAAATTACCCTTTATAACGCCGATTATTTCTGAAATCATTGACTTATATATTCGTAACGTTTTTGCTTCATTTTGAGAACGAAACGGTAAAATTGCGATACCAATTTCTAACTAATTTCAAACTAATCTGGAACATCGTTATCATCTCTTAATTAGCGAACAAAGTTACGATAATGCGCTTCGAGAAAATGACACAAAATAAATCTGAAACATCGTTTTCATCATCGCAAAATAAGAGCACGCAATATCCAAATTATTGCCGATAAAACGATGTCAAACTAATCTGGAATATCGTTATCATCTTCTCAAAATTAGCGAACAAAGTTACGATAATGCGCTACGAGAAAATGCGGCTTTTTATAAGTTTTAAAGCTTAATGAGTGCCCTGTATTGAGTGCCGTAATTTGCGCTAATTTATAACTCTGACAGAATTATTTTTGTAGTTGCGTAGTTTTATAGTTGCCCGATCGGGCAACTAACATAGACCATTTATGACATTTTACTTGCCCGACAAGAATTTTTACTTGCCCCGGGCAATCGGGCAAGCGTTAATGTCGAGCGTTGCATTAATGCTCTTGAGCTTAATGATTATCAATGATAGATATCGTCATACTAAAGGGGCATTTAAACAAATCTAACCCTATTTTATTCTTCTCTTACCATAAGCCAAACAACACGGTAGAAGAGAAATGTGGAAGCTCAAAGTAATTTTCGTGGAGTTAGACACTTTACTGGCTTCACTTTAACAAGTTTGTGAACAAAACATGCAAGCATTTAATTCACACAACAAATATGGGTAGTTGTCAACGAAATGGTGGCAATTGCTGATTTGAATGCCCCATTACTCAATGGTTATTTTCAAAGAGCTGTCCTCCTATTGACAACTTTGCGAAAACATCTATTTTACCAACATTGACTCTCCTTTGATTTGTATAGGAATTCACATGTCATCCCTTCTTCTCTCAATCTTTTTGATAAACAAACTACATGTACATGTATTGTATAGAAGACCAAGGCCTAGTCCTGAAACTCTACTACCATTGTTAAACGCTATTAAGCACTTGTTATGATGAAAAGACATGATCTTAAAAATTGGCTTATGATTAACTCGTCCAATTATGGTTAATCCTACTTAAGGACCACAAAGCCCTAGCATACATATAAGGGTAATGAGGCACCTAAGCCTGTGCTAGTACGTTTCAAAGGGGTCTAGTAACTCTGTTGACCTGCGCAAAAACTGACAAAGAGTTGATGTGTATTTCTGTGATTCGATATCTCTATTGAGTCATGTGTGTGAAATTTCCACAGTAAACAAGTGTCATACAACCGAGAAATGAGGGAAAATGCAAAGTGATATTCAAATTCTTATTGTGCTGACTTGTAAACAGTTGGAATTTCTCCACTAGAGAATTTATGAACAATTAAATCAATCACACCATTATTAACAATAAATTTTGAAAACCAAAACCTGTTCCATGCTTTATATCTGTAATACACAATGAGGTAAGTAAGAACAATTTATATATTTCTCAGTAAATTTGTGTGGGTTTTGACAATGTTACTAGATCCCTTTAAAGGTAATGTGAGAATTTGTTTCTACTATTAAAGGGATCTAGTAACTTTGTTGACATGTGCAAAGAGTGATGAATGGTTGATGAAATGTATATTATTGTTATCTCATATGTCCACAGGGTATTGTGTGAAAATTTCAAGTCAAATGGACATTGCATGGCCAAGCAATGAGCGAAAATGCAAAGTGATATTCAATAACTCACTGCACTCACTTTGTACACAGAAGAAAAACTCGCCCGGAGTTTTTCTTATCTGAATACTTCGATCGTACATATCTTTGTAACGAAAGGGAAATTTGAAAAACCGAAACCTGTCCCATGATTTTATTGTTAATACAAATACAACAAGGTTTGAGGGAACCGCTAGAGTGAAAATTTTATTTTGAGGATTTGGACAATGTTACTAAGTCCCTTTAAAGCAATAAACATTCTAACCCTACATACCTTCCATTACATGTGACATTCACCACCTCTCTTTTCCCAACCTCTACCGACGTTGAATAGCTCTCTATCGTCAAATTAGTCAAGGGTGCTGTGACAAAAGTAGGGGGAAATGTGACAAACATTTATATCCAATTTGAAACATTTATTCTATGAATACATCTACCATAAATAATTCATCTTACTCTTAGGCTTAGCCCTAAACAAACTCTGTGATTCTAAAAAAAAAAAAGTATCCATCAAATAATATGCAACTATATGAATAGATATGTAACTTCAGGCAACAAAAAAGGAAAACAATGTAAAATCACAAAATTTGTTAAATTTTGAGTAATTTAAAACAAAATTATTTAACACTAAATCTGAGAGTAAATCAGGTTATTTCTTACTACTTATTATTTGTTCATTGAAAACTGAGGCTTATTGTACTTTCCTCTTGTCATACTAACAGTTTGAAAAACATCAAAGGGCAGAAACATGTGAAATTTGGACAAAAACCCTAGTACAATAATAACAAACACACAGACAAATAAAACAAGAAGAAATAAGAAAACAAAAGTCTTACCTAGCACAGTAATGTTCTTGTACCAAAAGCCATACTTTTTTGCATCCCGTACCTTCATCAAAGCTGTGATATTCAGGGTGACATTGTAAACCCCAGGAGTCTGGTAGCTGTAAACCTGTACAGGCTAGGCAAAATGCAGAGAAGTATACATGTATCACATTAATAACCATGCCTAGATATTCTGATACATAATAACATTAAAGAAAAGTACCTAAATAGGCTAAATAACATGAAGCTGATTACATGACATTAATAACCAAGTCAAGATGTAATATGTAATATATACAGTATATTCATTGTAACATACCGGCCTCGCTGGTGAGGCTAGACAACATAGGATACATCATAGTTAGAACTGAGAACCCCTTTGCAAAGGGCTATGTTATAGAAGTGTGACGTCATTATGAACCAGAGCAATATAATACTGATTGCCTATTGGAATAAAAATTCATTCGGATGGTCATATCTTAGCCAATACTTAACATATTCAATTGATTTTCGGTATTTGGACATTGTTTTTGATGCTCTTTCGGAAAATGAAGTTCAAATTGAGAAATTCTAAACATTTATTTTTATGACGTCATAGCTCCTGTACTAACATGGTCATCTATTTTTCAGAGTTTCTTGTTTTGTAGCCCTTAAGGTGGTATCTCACCGGGCTGGAGACTAGTTGGCGACTAGTTGGCGACTCAGTCTCCGCTAGTCGCGGAGACGTCTCCGCGACGTCTCCTGGAGACTAGCCGGGTCTCCGGGGAGTCGCGGGAAAATCAAACATGGTCGATTTTTTTTGGAGACTTTTTCAGTCTCCAGCAGGTCTCCGCGACGTCTCCGCGACGTATCCATCAGTCGCGGCGACGTCGCGGAGACTAATTCTGTCGGCGACTGGGGGGACGTCGCCGCGACCTACTGGAGACCAAGGCGACTGAGAGGAGACGTTGCGGAGACGTCTCCGCGACACTACTTGACGTTGCTTGACCCACTTTAGAGACCACGTGACTGAGTTCTTTATCATTTGGTACAGTTTGTTCCTGCTCCTCGGGCAAATTGTTTGTCACCATGGATACGTCGCGGAAAAGTCTCCCGAGACTTCGCCTTGGTGAGATTGCAAACCATTTTCGGGTCTCCCGAGTCGCCGCGACTGATCAGTCGCGGCGACGTCTCCGCCGGTGCGATACGCACTTTACATCCCAAGATATTTAAGGTTTATCAAATGGGCCCAATGTACTCCTTATAACGAGGTTCCACTGTAGATAAAAAATATTTAAAAACACTTACTAGCGTTGTTGTAAAGACGTCTCCATTGCCCATTTTCCACTTGAACAAGATCACTGCCGTTTCAAAGTAGCTGCTAGGATCGTAGATGTCTGCTATGAGTGATAGATTTGACTTGGTCGGTATACTACAGTGAGCATCTGTCGTGTTGCATTCTGGGTACGATGTAGACCTCGTCAGAATCTGCCCATTAATGGTTTCTAAAGATTGGAGACAAAATATACAACATTTACAATGAGGAGCTGACAACCTTTAAACAATTTTTCAGAGTAGCTGCTAGGATCGTAGATGTCGGCTATAATCGTGATAGATTTGACTTGGTCGGCATACTACATGTACAGTGGGAGTCTTGTGGTGTTTCACTCTGGGTAGGATGTAGAACTTGTCAGAATCTGCCCATTAAAGGGGTCTAGTAACTTTGTTGACATGTGCAAAAAGTGATGAGTGGTTGATACAAATTATATTCAGTTACTGAGCAAAAATGCAAAGCAATAATCACAAACTCATTGCACTCACTTTGTACACGGTTTTTCGCGGTCCAGTGGATAATTTAACATCTGAACACTTCAATCGTAAATATCTTTTTAACGAAGGGAAATTTGAAAAACCAAAAACCTGTTCCATGCTTTTATTGTAAATACGAATATACAACAAGGTATGAGGGAACCGCTAGAATTCCAATTGGAGTTTGAGGATTTGAACAATGTTACTAAGTCCCTTTAATGATTTCTAAAGATAAAAGGAGAAAAAGGTTGAAAACTATAATGAGGAGCTGGCAACCTTTGCCAAAAATAAAATGTTTGAAAGTAGCTGCTAGGATTGTATATATGTCAGCTATGAGCAATATATTTGACTTATACCATTTTCAAGCTTACCGTACCGATGAAAATACCAATAGAAAAGACCGATGGAATTTATTATGTAAACAACGGGCAATTTGCAACTTCCCCTCACCGGCCAGAAGTGAAGAATTGTTGCGCAATCGCTTGTAGCGACGTGATCGACAGGGCGAATTCCAAGGAAAGAAACAGAACATGGGTGCGATATCGTATCGACGATCGATTGTGATAAAAAAAATCCACTATACTTTCAATAAATTTGTTAGTGATCCATTTTAAATATTGTTCAGTTCATCATTTGGTTATATAAATATGTATTTTATAATAAATATATTATTATAACGATGTACATGAAATAGTATTATGCTTAAACCTTTATATTCATGCAACATACAAGTAAAACAAATCAATTTATACATAAACAAAACGTCAACAAAAACACGTGCACGATACTCGAGGTTCACTTTACACGAGGCGCAGCATAATATCGCATGCCGTGTTCCGGGGAAAAAAGCGCGCGTTACACTGCTTTAGCCGGAACAAGATAATGACCTTTGACCGTTTTCAACGGTGTTTTTTACCCGAACCATTTCATGCTGCCTTTTCTATCGGAGTGACACCGATAGAAAGAGAATTTCTCCTACTCTAAAGTACATGTAGGAGAATTTATCGCCCTTTTTCTCTTCTTTTCATCGCCTATTCTATCGGCTTTTTCACCTCTGTAGCATTCATGCTGGCCGTTTCATCGGATGCGTCCGGACGCATCCGATGAAAAGTCCGTAAGCTTGAAAGCAACATTAGAGAGCACAGTGAGATAACACAGTCATATAAATCAGGGATAGAATACAAAGAGTGTTAGTGTTAGGGTTTATGGGTACGCCTATAGTGGGTTGTAGGATGTAGAACTCATCAGAATCTGCACATTAATGGTTGTCGCCACTAGTTTCCTGTCAATATTCCTGCAAGTTTCCACATCCTGTTATCCAATACCTTTTTGTAAATTATGTACTGTACATTATTTAATGTGAAACTGTAATTAAATTTAAGTGAAAATGCATACTTTGAAGGCACTTTGAATGTGGTATAATCTGTGTACAATACACAGGAATTGAAAATGTCAAGTGCAAACAAGTTCCTGTACAAAGTCTCACAAGTAAGTCCAATTTATATTTTGTAATCTCTCAATGTGGTAATCTAGACTTTATTTCTTTTCAAAATCTATCACAACCGAGCAGATTTCTTTATCATCGAAGGGCGAATAAATTAAATTCAGCTATAAGATTCGATTTCAGTTTCTGATAGGACACACCTTAGATAAAACTGCTAAGCTATCAATCTTATCCCCGACAACATGAAGGAAAACTTATCTGTGAATGTAAAGACTTGAAAACAAATGCTGCAGGCATTAACCCGTTCCCTTTCAGATTCTGAAATCCCATAGACTTTGTACATAGCCCACCCGGTTCCCGTAGGCAACGGGTTAAATTACATGGAACTTCTGCATTTTCTGATGTTAAGGATCGTGTTTTCTCATAGATCTTTATAGATACAATTTCAACAACATTTATAAATCAATAAAAATATAAAATGGGCACATTCCAAAAGCTGCTATTACCATTAAACAACAACATTATCTCAGGCACAACACTCAGAGGTAAATAACAATAAGGTGAATTGTATTTGCCAGAAATAGGAACCTTGACATTCCTTTCAAAATTATCAACAAGTCACAGACACAAGTTGTCATCTAAACATGTACAGTAGGTATTGTGTGATAACATCTCGCTTTGTTGACCCAACTCAGTTGATAGCAAACACTGGGTTGGTAGTCCAAATAGTATTCACCATGTATACCCGCTCGGGACTGACTGATTTTGTTACAACACAGCGAAAAAAAAAAAAAAAATTTTTTTTCGAGGGCTCCTTTTCAGGGGCTACTTTTATCATCTCGGGGGCTACAAATTTCCGGGCTCTTTTTGAATTTCAGAGGCTACTATTAAGCTCTAATGCTGTCAGTGATCATCTGATAAGCATTTGATCACGATTCAAACAGATAATCCCCCAAAAAATCCTAAAAATAAAAAAATTAAAAAATAAATAAATCAGGGGCTACTTTTTTTTTTCGGGGGCTCTTTAGGGCATTTCGGGGGCGAATTCGCCCGCCGCCCCCGTGTATTTTTTTCGCTGTTACAACATGTATTCTCCATAAACCAAGCCAGAGTATTTTCAGGACCAGTCCTTGACCGTGCCCGTTAATTTAGTGACCACCTTAGAACGAAAGCAAGAAAAGGGGCCACTGTACATGTATCTGTAGACCAAGTTATTTCATGCACAAGCTGCATGAAATAGGGACATTGACATTCAGGACTTACAAAATGAACAAAAGCCATGGACACTTTTTGTCTAAATATATCTATTGAATAAACATCTCAAATGTTGACCCAACTCAGTTGATAGCAAACAGTATTCACCATGTGGGCAGTTGAGAAAGAGAAGAGCGCTATACTTTTTGTACTTCAGTCACCAATCCTCGCGCATGAGCATTTGCAGCTTATTTCTTAATGCTAACTATTGCTTCGCACAGCGCCTGGTTAGGACTAATGCAGAGTCGAAACGGATGGCTATTCGATATCCGACCTTCACGAATACAAATTTTCGGATACGGATATCCGAATTTTTTTTTTTTTTAATTCGTAAAAGTTGTTATCCCCATTATATAGATTAGATCAGAAAATGGCACATTGAACCCTGCTTATCTATTGCTAAATCTAAAAGTTAAGGTATTTTACATAAATTACAAATAAACAAAACAAATAAACCAATGGTAAGAGGATTAATATACAAGTGGTATAGTGAGAGCCAAATTTAGAGAATTCGAGAATCATGAGATATCAAAGTCTTTCATCTTGACAGCAGTTTGTACACTAACATCGCACTGTCCTGCCGATTCTAATTGAAAAAACGGACGGATATCGGATTTTAAAAAATAATAATAATTTAAAAAAAAAAATTTAATGTAAAAAAATTAAATAAAATTTTTAAATTTCGGATATTCGATATCCGACCGTTTTTACACGACTCTAATGCTGTTAGGTAAAGAAAAAATCCCGGATCGTTCTCGGATCGGTAGAATTCAAAATCGCTAACGAGATTCTCGGATCGGATCGGATCTCGGAAAAAAAATAATATTGCAATTTGCTCTGAAAAAAATGCAGCGTTGTAGACTTATCTTTCTTGTTTTATATGCCAATAATATTAACAATGTTGACGCTTTGAGGCATGCACATATCAATCTTTACAGAGAAACAGTTACAGACTATTCAGAATTAACTAAGTTTCGCAAGAAAAGTATTTTTTCCGAAGTGAATTGGGCCTAGAAATCGATCGTTTGTTCAGCATCGCGCCACACATTCACAGAACTCAGCCGGCCAGTCACGGGGAAACATCACATGAAAATATGTACGATCTTCTTGGTGAGAGCCTTCAAAAAGTGGCTATAAATTAGCCTTTTTGTGATCAACACAATTTTGGTAGTCTACCGTAAAACTCCGTGTATAAGACGCACTTTTTTTCCGTCGGAAAATTTTCAAAGTGGGGGGTGCGTCTTATACACAGGTACAGCCCCAAAAAAAAAAAAAAAAAAAAAAAAAAAAATTTTTTTTTTTAGAATTTTTTTTGGGGGACACCCGGTAGTCATGTTTAATGCATATTAAACTGGTCTAGGGCATGACAAGAGCTTGATATAAGGGGGAACATTTATCACAATATATCTTTTTCCTACATAAATTATAGTGGTTAGCAAAACAAAATGCAAGTTTTTAAGCAGTAACACTGCTACTAATTGAATATTCAGATATTCATGAGTAGCAGCACTCATTTAATATTCAATTTTCTAAACAATGTTTATACATTTTTCTCTACAAAAAAGTTATTAATGAATTTAGTATTTTGCATATTTAATGAGCATTGCTACCTCATGAATATATGAATATTCATGAAAAAAAAAATTTCTAAAAAAATAAAATAAAATAAAAAAAAAATGTTTTTTTTTTTTTTTTTTTTTTTTTAATAGAAAGTTGGGGGTGCGTTTTATACACGAGTGCGTCTTATACACGGAGTTTTACGGTACTTACATGATAACATGGCATTTGAAAGCTGAACAGATTTTAAAAAATACCCCCAAAACAATGAAAAACTGCGCTGAATATATCGATAAATTTCCAAAGCACGTTCGTGAGGGAAGGTTGAAGTAGTTACGGTACCGGTAGCAGGAAGTTTTCGGGCCGCTGCACTGCTGGCATGTTTCACGCATATTCGCTCGTGTACGGGTCTTTGTTTCATATGCCGGATTCATCCGCGATCTGTTATGTATATACATGTAGTTGTTATTTACCGATTTTTTTTAGTAGTTGTTTGCATTGCTTTGGGGCTCAGTTTGTATCTGTTCAGCTTTTAAACGCCATGCAATCATGTAAGTAGAATATCAAAACATTTAAACATGGTGCAAATAACCAAAATACGTATTTTGAGCCACTTTTAGAATGCACTGGCTGATCAGCTCGATCATACAGATATACATCTGAAGTCTCCCCGAGAGTGTCGGCCTAACTTTGTGTGCATTTCCGTCGGCAATATCGTTCAAATGACTAGCAATTTTGCGCATCCAGTTCAATTTTCGACTGCGAAACAAATTAACGAACCAAGCATTTCTCCAAAATAACCACTCATAAAGTAAACAATATTGATTCCCCCATTCTTTATTTAAATTACACTACTTAATGGACTGTCAAACATACACATTTTCAATTATTACTGGAGAAAATCTTCCGATATTTTCTACTGAGAAAATTTATTTCTCGGATCCGTCTCGGATCCGGCTCGGAAGCGATTATCGCCGGGAAATCGGATCGTTCCCGGATTGGATAACAGCATTACACGACTCATATCCGATTTTCAAAATATCCAATTTGACTCAGCCCTAGTTAGGACTTAGGTTAATTTCTTGCAATCACGCGTTGACTTTCAATGTTATTTAGCAATATTTGGCCCATTTTTTCATCGATTTTGTTCTGCTTGGCTTTCAAATGCCATGCAATCATGTAAGTAGAATATTTTCATTAAAAAAAATACTTTTTGAATGTCCGCCCGAGCTAGATTCATGATCGGAAAACCATTCGATGTCCAGCCAAGAAACGTAGCCTGCACGAGGCACGTATATGAATACGATAGATGTTGATCAAACGATCGACTTCTAGGTCCAATTTACTTAAGGAAAATTTACAATTATTTAACTTTTCATGAGAAAATGAGTTAAAGGGAGTGCCCCTCTTTTGCAAGCCAAAAATATAAGTTGCCATATTAACCTCAAATATTATAGATCATGATTTATAAAATTTAATCTGAAAAGATTAGGACTTGACAATGTATTTTGGTGGAGTTATGAATTTTAGGATTTTTGTTATTAGTTTTACCTATAGATTAATAAAATGTTGGATGACGGTTTAATAACCGAACCTCACAATAATCTGTCTAGCTCCCTCTACGTTCGCTGTTGGATAGTGTATGTGGTATGAATGTGATGCCCACCACCCATAATAGATAGCGCCTCCAACGAGAGAGATCTGCACGAGAGAGATCTGCACAACAGCAGTGATCGCTATGAATAATGGCACCTACGGCTATGAAATTTCATACGCAGCATAATACAAGTATTATGCAGATCTGTACCAAATTTGAAGCATTTTGGCATTTTTGGTAAAGAGGGGCACTCCCTTTAATTCTGGACAGTCAGTAACTATTTTCCCGTAAAGACAACATACAGTGTAATATTATTGGCATCATAACTTTGACTCGTGGGGGGGTGGGAAACAATAGAAAACAAAGAAATGAGGGACAAAAATTAACCTTCGACTTTTTGTGCTCTAATTTATTTCATGCAGTGCAACAAAAAAGTAGCCCCATAATAAATTTTTTTTTAAATAATATTTTTTATTTGGCATAGAAAGCACTGATCATCACCAAGATGGTATACATGCAGAACTTAATAAAAAGCAAAAATGCCCTTCTCACTCTCAATCGACAATCTGTGATGGGGTCCACAAAGTTCTGTTAAAATCAAGCTGTAAATTTAAGTCTTCCACGAACATATGGCTAGCCCTAAATGAGACAAAAGTTGGGAAGACTCAGACCAAGAAAATTGCCGATTTAGTCATGAAATGAAAAAAATCAAGTGTTCATGTTTTTGTCTTATAAGATTATCAATAGTTTTAATCTATCATGTGTGAAAATTATAGACCAAAAGGGTAATCCTAAATATGAATTTTAATTTTTTTTTCTGAAGTCATGTTTATTTAGTGTTACCGAACCGTAACTTTGAAAGCGATTTTCTCCGTATTTTTTTTTCTCAGCTGCTTATCTATTCCACATTTAAATGGTTGTATTTCGGCGCTCAAACCGCCAAAAATTATAATTCATCAAATTAAAGTTTTAGACATTGACATTTATGACAACAAGATGGTATACATTTTTAACTCAAACATGATAAATGTCAAGACATGTCTCAATTTGGGCTAACTAGCCGGTCACATATACTGAATAAATCACAAGGTAATTTCTTCCTTTTTTGGGGGAGGGGGGAAGTGAGGAGAAAAGGTTGTCATATTTTGTTTCCATTATACATGATATTATAATTAAGAATTCAGCTTCAAAGAATATTTAGATCTACAAGTTATATTTAATATGTTGAAAGCCAGCTGTTTGCATTGTTAGGCGTTTGATTATATTTAAACTGCAGGAGTTTAGTTATAACTTTGAAAATGCATCTAATAATTTCCCCTTTATTGCATGAACTTACCAGTTACTTTGATGTTTGATGTGGCATTGGCAAGAGTTTTCCATACTTCAATCTCAGGTCTCACCGTCACCACTATGGTATTGTCTCCTGCAACAGAACTTGTTGAATCAAATGGTATGGAAACCTTGCAGGTAGTATTGCTGATCTCCAAAAAGGGTAGTATGGTTGTTGAATTCGCTTTACTCCACCAATAGCCAAAGCTTCTTGCGTCGTCACCATCAGCAAGTTTTCTTTTGTCCCTCAAACCATGATCAAGTTCTCTCAGAGTCAGAGTAGCCACAAAGTTTGCAGATGACCCTAAGATGACCGGTCCATCGTTGGTGACCTCCAAGCTGTATGTTTCGTCTGGTTAAAACAAAAGTGGGAGGGAAAGATGCATTATGGTTGGCAATTGCAAGCAAATACATGTAAGTATCTGCATTTTAATTAGATCGACAAATCTTGCGCTTTCTTGGCCTCGTAATAACATCATTACTGAAATATTTTAGTCGGCTGACAGTAGAATATTTTCAGTAATAATGTCAAAGAGGCCATGAAAGCGCTAGATTTGTCGATCTACACTTTAATACACATAAGGAATATCTAAATAAAATATGTTTACATACATTTTTATTTTTACACTTGAAATAAAATTTCAAAAGTAGTCAGCAGATCAGACAAAAATAGAGACAATTAATTATCGTAATGATATTTCATTATTTGTTAAGTTTTAATAATACACAACATGTTTAAAATCATCCTGATTAAAACAAAGTCAAAGTCGTAAATAAACAAAGACTGTCTTGTTGTTGTCTTGTAGAACTTTGTAAACACCCCGTCAAGAACAAATACAAATGTTACCTGCAACTGCAAGTGCAACAACTGAATCATGTCTTTTTTGTCTTTTCCCCGACCCTGCAGATCTGGAATCAATTGGAATTTGTTCTGCCGTTATTATTTTGTTGGATGGTAATGTTAGTTTTGGAAACTCATTGATAATGTCCGACTCGAGGTCAAACTCAAAGTCCGCATGATCAAAACGATGATTTGAAGCAGCAGCAGAAGCGTCGTCCAGCGGATCGAGGGCCGCGGCTGCCGCCAAAGCTATGGGCACGCTGGAGGAGAGGCGGTGGGTAGAAGAGCCGCTGAGAGCACGCGCTCTGTTGATTCCCTCATTTTTGAAGCCTTTGTCATCTCTCGATCCAATGCAGGACACAAAACAGCACAGGGATAAAGTTAATACGTTTAACGTTGTAGCGGATACAGGAAAAAAGGCCATGACTCCAACAAATTTCCACGGAAAATGCACACTTTCAAACTATGGCTCCCTCGATCAAGTCTCGCTCGCACAACTTCCCGGAAAATCTCGGTCGAGTCAAAGATCCTACATCTTTGGTCGAGTCGAGTCGACGATCACGTGCGTGCATGTACTGATTCGACTCATTCGCATGCGCTTGCATGCAAATGTAAACAAACAAAATAGGTGCTGCATATTTTAACATGCGCACGCGCATCGGATATCCATGCGCATCTCGACCCCATCATCGATCTGATCTGCAGTCCAGATTTAGTGAGCGATTCAGACAATAGTGCAGTACTCAGCTAGCTACGGTAGCAGTGCCAGTGAATGCAGTCTCAACTCAAGACATCTAAAGTCGGCATTCTCTTACTAAATGGTCCACCCCTAGCCCTTCCATTCACTTGCGTTCATTTCGTCACCGACGACAGGGACCTAATCCAACTCCCATAGACTTTGTACACAGAGTGCGCTGACACTGCAGACATAGAGAGGGCCGAGCCCGAGGGGGTTCCACTAAAGATCGACTAAACTAAGACTGGTACTTATTCAAATTTTAGTGCCTAACTTCTACTTATTTTATCTTCCAAGTTCCAGGTAAGTTAGAGACAGAGTACCTACTAATCATTGTAACACCTAATTGTTATATTGAATGAATAATTAATATAAACATACATTTTAAGCACAAGTAATATGACGAACAAACGAGTAAAGAATAAATGCAAATGATATGTGCCGACCTAACCAGGCGCCGTACAATACCGTAGGCAAACAGTCAGAGGAGTATTATCGTAATCAAATGATCGTGATCAAATGAAAGCAAAAAGACATGTAAGGACAATAATATTAATAATGTGATCGTAATTCAATAATGACAAATCGAGTCAAATACTTAAAGGTATAGACCAGTTTTGGAAACGCCCCACCGGCCACCCCCTAAATAAAAATGCCTAAAAATGAAATGTACGCTCTTATTACCAAGCTTGTGACGGAACATAGTCATACTAACATGGGATTATACAAATTTGGCCAAGAAACCGCCTACTAATTGGTGTATTTGCAAAATTATAAATTGATCCGGTCCGGATAGATATCGCCACCAGGCAAAGAACAACACATATATTTATATATTTAATATAAAAGTCCAGGAATGTCCAACAGCGTGCTCGACCGCGAATAATTGTGCTGGAATCAAACTTATATAATGTGTATTGCTCTGCTAAGGCCGGGTAAAATCCTTTCTTTTCCCTTTCTCATTGTCCAGGCATAAACCCTAGCTGGTCCGGATATGTCAGTCGAGACGAGCAAGAAAAGAGAGGCAGCGAAAGCAAAGATTGAAGCATCGGCCTCGGAGCTGAATAGAATCAGTCAGGAGATCTGGTCTAACCCAGAGTTATGTTACAAGGAGCATCATGCACACAAGGTCCTTACAGACTTCCTGGAGAAAGAAGGTTTTGAGGTAACATTTTATCTAGCATGCACTACCACAATTGATGAGTATTAATAATTTAAAGTCAATACAGTCATTGAAAAAAGGGAGGAAGCTATTATGCAATGGTTTCCTTTTCAGAGATGAATCAAATCATGCAATCAGGAGACTTGGTCTAGAATCAAGAGCTAAACTACAGGGAGCACCATGCACACACATCCCTTGCATACTTCTTGGAGAAGGAAGGTTTTGAGCAAGGTAACATCAAGTACCACATTTGATGCTGATAATTATTATTCAGGAAATTTGCAATAAATTTGAAGCAATAGATGTACAGTATATATCAAGCTTGAATAAGGCTGGAGATGTGGTCTAACACGCAGAGTTATATGTTATAAGGAGAAACTGCATGCATGCTCAGAATGTTCTCACAGATGTTTGATGATATAAGGAAATGATAGCCCAGATATGAATATGTGCAGTCAATAAATCTGTTCCAATTGGTTGTACTTGTGTGGTACTTATTTGACTTGAAATTTTATCCAGTAACACAACTGTATTCATTTATATTATAATTCATACAAATTGTTTTATCAATGTTAGGCAGATGTAGACTCCCATCCGTGTGAGTAAAGAAGGTTCCTGATTAAATGAAAGATAAAGCATAATTATAATCATCCAGTGGGAAGCTGCTCCATTGGCAACTTTGCCAGTGTAATACATGGTCATTATGATCCCATCCTAACCCAAATCTCATAACAAAATGACTCCAAAACAATCACTACTAACCCAAACAGAGCAAATATCAATCACAATTAATAGCTTAGTTAGTATTTCATCCTTAATTGTTCTTTCTCTTGACACTTCAGGTTACAAGAAATTACCTCCTAGAGACGGCATTCAAGGCAACGTATGGCAGCGAGGATGGCGTCCATGTCTGTGTCATGTGCGAGTACGATGCCTTGCCTGACATAGGCCATGCCTGCGGACACAACCTCATCGCAGAGTGCGGGGCCGGCGCAGGGTTGGGCATCAAAGCTGCACTATCGTTGGACGATAGGCCAATTGGAAAGGTAAAGCAGATTTGCCAGTTTTTGTACGACAGAATCTGCATACACATCCATTATCAAGAAAAATTCAATAAAAAATGCCTGTAATAGTGTCATAACTGCTTAATGACATGAAAAGTGGTCATCCTTGGGGATTTTTATCAAGTACAGCTTTATTTGATGACGGAAAAAAAACCATGTCAGGCAACAATATGCCTATAGATGCCAACTACTGTAGTTCCTTAACTCTTAAAGTGCCAGGGATGTTAATGCTCTATGGCATTTGTGTGTATTGTAACTCGCAAAAATGCGAGCTTGGCACTGAAGGAGTTAAAAATGAGCATTGGTCTAGCTGCTATTCAAATCTGTTGATTCTAGCTTTCTCCTCCTCACCTGTCTGTTATGTGACAAGAGAAAAAAACAGTGTTTCTCTGTCTTTGAACATGTTCCTTACTAGATTTCAGAATCTCAAAGTGAACAGGTTAATGCAGGGCCCATCAGGTCCATGTAGGCAATAGTCTGAAGTGAATAGACCTTGTCTCCTATGAACAGCCAAATGATGTTGGATGATAATGGGATGTAAAACTTAAGTATTCAGGTTATTACAATTTCTTCCCAAGAGGTGACGGTACTCGGCACACCAGCAGAGGAGGGAGGGGGTGGCAAAATTCTTCTCTTGGAGGGCGGTGCACTGAAGGGCGTGGATGTGGCCCTCATCTCTCACCCATACCCCTTTGACGTTGCAAGGTGTACAGCGCTGGCAATGCTACCGTAAGTCCTTTAACCCCAAATAAAAAGAGAATACTATTATATTACTTTTTATGCCTCAAGAACCGATTGACGGATTCTCACCAAACTTGGTTCATGTATGTATCTTGGGGTGCCAATGATCTGATTAGATTTTGTGGTCATGAGGTCAAAGATCAAAGGTCACAGGGATCATTATATATGCAAAAATAGCTTGTGATCACGTTATCTCAAGAACCGATTGACGGATTCTCACCAAACTTGGTTCATGTATGTATCTTGGGGTGCCAATGATCTGATTAGATTTTGGGGTCATGAGGTCAAAGGTCACAGGGCTCATTATATATGCAAAAATAGCTTGTGATCGCGTTATCTCAAGAACCAATTGACGGATTCTCACCAAACTTGGTTCATGTATGTATCTTGAGGTGCCAATGATCTGATTCGATGTTGGGGTCATGAGGTCAAAGGTCACAGGGCTCATTATATATGCAAAAATAGCTTGTGATCACATTATCTCAAGAACAAATTGACGGATTCTGACCAAACTTGTTTCATGTATGTATCTTGAGGTGCCAATGATCTGATTAGATTTTGGGGTCATGAGGTCAAAGGTCACAGGGCTCATTGAATTAGCTTGTAATTGCAAAATCTCAAGAACTGAATGTCAGATTTTAATCAAACTTGGTACTTGAACGTATCTCAGTAAGCCATTGTAGCTACCAGATTTTGGAGTCCTGAGGTCAAAGGTCAAGGTCACAGGAATCATTATGCAAAAATAGCTTGTAGTTGCAATATCACAAGAACCAGTTGACAAATAACTTGGTACCTATTTGTATTTTGAGGAGCTATACACTTTGAGGTCATTAGGTCATTAGACAGAGCCGACTCGACTGGTTGTTATTCCGATCGGCTCAGTTTTCAGTGCCTCGCGATACACATTTTGCCAGTCGAGAGACAGTCGGATGCCAGTTGGGGCCGATTCAGCACGATAAATCTGCTCCGACTGACCGAGCCCAACTCTAACCTGATTAAAACCAGTCGGATCGGCTCTGTCTGCGCCGGGCTTAAGGGATCCAAATTGCGTCATCCGTCGTCCGTCCGTGACGCTTACAAAAATTTAAATAACTTTCCAACCCTGCATCTGTTTGTAACCAAACTTGATTGGTAGATGCCCTACATTGGCCTCCATGATATTCTGGGGTCAAAGGTCACATAAGTAGGTCCAGAGGTCAAATGAGGGTCAATGTGAAGTTTTACCTGTAAGAGTCTATTAGGGTTGATAACTTTCCAACCCTGCATCTGTTTGTAACCAAACTTGATTGGTAGATGCCCTACATTGGCCTCCATGATATTCTGGGGTCAAAGGTCAAATGAGGGTCAATGTGAAATTTTACCTGCAAGAGTCTATTAGGGTTGATAACTTTCCAACCGTGCATCTGTTTGTAAACAAACTTGATTGGTATAGATGCCCTTCATTGGCCTCCATGATATTCTGGGGGTCAAAGGTCACATAAGTATGTCAAAGGTCAAATGAGGGTCAATTTTAAATTTTACCTGCAAGAGTCTATTAGGGTTAAAGGAACTGCAGCGTCTAGATGGCCTAATTTTTACAATTCGGCTCTCTATATGTAATTTTTCCCGAAGAAAAAGAATTTGGCAGTCATTTCTCATGAAATCAATCAATTTTGGGGTAATTAGTAAATATCTAATTGTCCTGGGAATGCCCCTTTTAAATCGCCAAAATGTCTTCTAAAGAACGGACTAATGAACTAAATTCTGTAGATGACTCGTCATGACGTAAGCCAATGAATTGTCAATCACATGTCGATCACGCTGCCGATTCCGGACCCCAAATGTGGGTGGGGCGTAAACTGGCTGCTAAATGAGATTTGGCATCAGAAAACTAGTCTTAAATCACTACTGTGTTTATTTTCATCGATTTTTTTTCGGCAGACCTATGTTTCAAGTCATCAACTATGGAATAAGTGTCAAAGTATGTTGTATTCTTTAGGTCCATTAATAACTTTCCCACCCTTCATCCGTTTGTAACTAAACTTGATTGCATACCTGCCAACCAGTCCGATTTTGTCGTATTTAGTCCGATTTTTTACTCAAGAAAGGGTAAAAAATCGGACGAGTACGATATTTAAGTCGGAATTTTTTTTTTTTTTTTTTTTTTTTCTTTCTTTTTTCTTTCTTTTCAAAAAGTAAATATACATGTGCATATATATACACACATACATATAGCTCATACATACATAAAGCTCATTAAGCCAAAATATTCATGATCTTTATCATTGAAGTACTGTATATTGCTCATTCAGTGTGGTCATATATGTTTAAAAATAAGGCTAAGATAGCACAAGAGAACATCTAGGACCCCGGCCGCAAAGGACTTCGTGCTTCGCGTTCACGATGCGCGCTTCGCTCACATGAGAGTAAGATTTTTCATTTTCAAATGTTGGCAGGTATGTGATTGGTAGGTGCCCTATATTGGCCTTCATGACATTCTGGGGTCAAAGGTCAAATGAGGTCAAGTGGGCGAGACACTTTACGGCTATCGCCTTGTTTATTTAAAGGGACTTAGTAACATTGTCCAAATCCTCAAAATCCAATTGAAATTCTAGCGGTTCCCTCATACCTTGTTGGATTCGTATTAACAATAAAATCATGGGACACGTTTCGGTTTTTCAAATTTCCCTTTCGTAAAAGATATTTACGATTGAAGTGTTCAAATGTTAAATAATCCAACGGATCGCCGAAACCGTGTACAAAGTGAGTGCAATGAGTTTGTGAACATCACTTTGCATATTTGCTCATTACTCGGCCATAAAACGTCCATTTGACTTGAAATGTTCACACTATACCCTGTGGACATATCAGATAACAACAATATACATTGTATCAACCATTCATCACTTTTTGCACATGTCAACATAGTTACTAGATCCCTTTAATCAGGAACCTTCTAACTCAAACTTTCTCTATTTTCCTATGTTCATCTCACCTCAAGTGTGACCATCAACTACACTGGCAAAGCCGCCCATGCTGCAGCATACCCCTGGAAGGGAGTAAATGCACTAGACGCAGCAGTCATGTGTTACAACAGTGTTTCTGTCATGAGGCAACAGTGTCATCCTGATTGGAGGGTGCATGGTGAGTGCCATAAGGGCGTTTCCTCTACTTACTCCCTCTATCCTTCTAATGTTTAACTATAGCGATGTAGAGCTCTTAATTGTCAATTTGTTTGTAATTCTATATTGATTTGTAATTGTATGCATACATTTATACTGTAATTATAATGGGCCAAATTTGTGTTACAGTCTACTTACAAAATGGAATTTTAAGAAGCAGTTGATGAATTTTCCGTATTTACTAATGAATGCAATTAATTCTACCTTGCTGCTACATTGGCAAGCCAAAGTCATTTTGATCATTAGAAGAGTGCATAGTGATAGACAATTGGGCTCTCCATACAGTTGAATACAGTAAGCTATGTTCAATGTATCTTTTCTGCCTTTCGGACTCTGGCATTTTGTAATTGTATGTTGTTAATTCTTATTTGTATACTGTAGGCTACTATTAGGAGATATTACCATCGTTTACAATTATCAAAATCAAAATGACCAAAATGCTTCTACTAGAGTCTAGAACTTAAGAAAAAAAACTATGCATATGATCAGAGGCTTGGAATGGAGTTGTCTATTGCTCTGTCTGTAACTTGTAATTATCAGAACAACTCCACGTTGCCAATTTGTAAGGGGATTTTTTGGTCATCTATGGTTTGAAGGTGTCTTTGCGATGGGAAGAAGGCAGCCAAACATTATTCCCATCTATGCAAATAGCTCTCCTACCATCACACAATGTCTCAAAGATTTTAACACAAGATGTGACTCCATGTTGCCAACAGTTGGTATGGGGAATTGTATTTTTTGTTTGTCACAACAGTTTTCTGTGCTCTTGTTTGAAGGTGTCTTTACAAAGGGCGGAGGGCAGCCTAACATCATTCCCGAGGAGGCTGAGCTCTCCTACTATATCAGAGCTCCAGACCAAGAACAGCTAGATCAACTCAAGGTGAAAGTTGAAGCATGTGCCAATGGGGCTGCTGTGTCCACAGGCTGTCAGGTAAAAGATGTTTTATGCAATGAAGTGTCGGGAGGCATTGTGTTTTCGGGTTGTTCATTTGTCTGTCTTTCCGTCTGTTCGTACATACATGTATATCCTGTTCTTTTGATTGCCTGTTCTGAAGAACCATTTGTGGATTACTATCAAATTTGGTTCCTGTTTGTGTCATGAGGTACAAATGTACTGAAGAGAGTTGGGGCTCTTAATGTCAAAGGTCACAGGACTCCTTGCAAATAATAGCTTGTACTTTCATTATCTCAATATCTCTAGAACCGATCAACGGATTACCATCAATCTTGAAGAGCCAACCCAGGTCGAAATTCCCATAGAACCAACACCCATAGGAATCCTATAGACACCCATAGGCCTAATGGTTTCTATGGGACCCTATGGGTTTCAATAGGGAAAGTGGAACATGGGTTTCTATGGGTCTCTAAGGGATTCCTGTGGTCTTTCTATGGGTTTTGATTCTTTGGGAATTTCGACCTGGTAAATGTCTGTGGGTCCCATAGAAGCCCATAGAACATCATAGAAAACCCATAGAACATCATAGGAAACCCATAGGATACCCATATGGAACCCATAGGATTGGTCCATGAGAATTTCGACTTGGGAATGAGTGATTATATTTGTGGGTCATGGTTATAGTGTTACATGCAAAAAATAGCTCATATTTGCAACATCTCAAGAACCTGTTGATGGATTACCATCAAGCTTGGTACCTGTATGACTTTTGAAGAGCGAATGAACACATACGATTCCAGAGTCATGAGAGCAAAGGCCAACGGTCCATCTGTCCATTCAAATTATACAAAACTTACTTTTAATACATGTAGCTCGCTTGTGGTTGTCTCATACCTTGTTGTATTTGTATAACCGGTTTGTATAACAGGTTTGGGTTTCCCTTTCTTTAAATGATATTTACGATTGAAGAGTTTGGATTTCATTATTCACTGGAAAGTCATAACTGTACAAAGTCATGCAATGATTTAGCAAATATCACTTTTCATTCATTACTCGTGGACATTACTTAGTGGACAACATATCAGATCAAAACAATTAATACACATTTTATCAACCGTTGATCACTTTTTACACATGTCAACAAAGTTACTAGATCCCTTTAACCCCATAACCATCAACTGTTTGACAGACTGTCATCACCTGTGTCCCTGAAATGCTCATTAAAACTTGATGGGGGTGATGAATCAAACATCTATCATGTTTTTTATTGAAGAAAAATTGCAAGTAAGTGATATATAAGTTTGCATGGTCTTGAATCTCTCTTTGAAGGTTAAACTAACCTATGGCATTGGCTACGCCAGCATGGTTCCTAGATCCCTTTAAATTACTTAGATCTTAGTTACTTAGTTACTACATCCCTTTAACATCATAATCTATCAATTGTTTGACAGACTTTCATCATCTGTATCCCTGAAATGCTCATTGAACTTGATGAGGGTAATGAATCAAACATCTATCAAATTTATCAAAATTTGAAGAGTGAAATGTAAGTTTGGTCTTGATTCTTTCTTTGAAGGTTAAACTAACTTATGGAATCGGCTATGCCAACATGGTTCACAACGATGCGCTATCAACGTCACACGAGAAGCACTGCGAGTGCTTAGGACTCGTCTATCCTCCTGAGAGGTTTGGAGACAAGGGGGGTTCCATCGATATGGGGAACATTTCCTATGTAATACCAAGCATCCACCCCAAGTTTGCCATACCGTCTGATGCCTGCACCCACAATCCAGGATTCACAAAATGGGCAGGTTAGTATCCTCACTGCAATTTATGTTGACATTGTTTGTCTTATTATTGTTGTCATTGTCAGCATTGTCATCATCATTATTGTAGACGTGGTGTGGCAAGATCGGTAGAGCGCGCGCTTTCTGATCTCGAGATCCTGAGTTCGAACCCAGCCCACTCCGTTTGTCCTTCAGCAAGACAATTAATCCACATTGCTGCTCTCTACCCAGGAGTATAAATAAATGGGTACTTGGTCGGGTGTTAATTAGCCTTCAGCGCCTGGTGGGCTGCTGGGCTAGTATGCTCCCCAGGGAGTTGAGATGGTGCCAAGATAATTGTGTGGGTTTGACCTGTACCTGATGACCAAGGGTAATAATAAAGCGCTTAGAAACATTGTATTAAGCGCTATATAAATGTAATATATTATTATTATTATTATTTATTATGGTGATTTACATTATCTTTGTCATCCTCATTATCTTCATCTTCATCATCATCGTCTTTATTGGTCTACATGTTCAGTGTATCCTCATTTTCTGCTTGTGAAAGATGTCTGCTTTAGCATCTAGAGTTTGCATATAGTTTATCTTCTTTCCTCTTTTGTTCCTTTTTTTTTTGCAGAGAGGAAATAATGTTAGCTAATGCATTGCTTTAAGCTTGGATCAAATCAAACTAGCTGATAGATTGTGAGAATATTGAAAATGCTTCATAATGTTTTCATTGGTTTCTTCATAGGCAAGTCAGAGGCCTAAGCTCCCACCCTCCTTCAGGCAAAGGCAATGGCACTAGTAGCTCTCGATGTTGTGGATCTAAACAATGTTTTATTGCAGAGAGAAAGACAGAATTCAAAGAGATTTTGATATGCCTGGATTAAACGAAGCTAGCTGATATAATATAAAAATGAGAATTTGCTTTATAACTTTGCAAAAGCCATGATACAATTGACATAATGTTTCCATTGTTTTCTCTGTAGGAAAGCCAGAGGCCCAAGCTCCCACCCTCCTTCAAGCAAAGGCAATGGCACTAGAAGCTCTCGATGTTATGAATCCAAATAATGTGTTTGTTTGTTTGCAGAGAAGATTTTGAATTTGAGGACACTGTTTTAAGCTTGCATCAAAAAGTAGCTGATATATTGTGAGAATATTACAATACTTAAAAGCCTGTAAATTGACATAATGTTTTCATTGTTTTCTTTGTTTGTAGGCAAACCACAGGCCCAGGCTCCCACCCTCCTTCAGGCAAAGGCAATGGCACTAGTAGCTCTCGATGTTATGGATCCAAACAGTGAGCTCCTGCAGAGAGCAAAGAAAGAATTTGAAGATACCGTTCTAAAACCTGGAACTAGTTAACGAAAGACATTCATATTGAATATTATATGTGTCTGGCTATAGCAAAACCCTGCACTTGTTTGTAAAAATAAAAATGTAGATTTTCATACCATTCGAAAGGCCTTATGACAAGCTTTCATTTGATGCTTAGTTCTAACAAATTGGTCAATAATTGGCGAAGATATGATTGTTTCAATTTTACCATCATAAGTCTTTTACACATATTATGTGAACTTAAAATGCCAATTTCTTCAAAGATGAATTACCGACAAGTGCAGGGTTTTGCTATAGCCGGTCACATATAGTCAAACTGGCTCTAGGGACCAAGTCACAAAGGTGTACTTATATACAAATTACATTTTATAGAAACTGTCTATAGTAACCACCTGTTCATAAAGACCACTTTTTCTGTTGTTTTTTTTAAGACAGGTTTTACTGTATGTGTATATATTTTTATATTTCGAGAATTAAATTATCAATGAGAAATATATGGTGTATTATTTTATTGTCTTTCGGGGACAGTGGCTTAGTGGTTAGAATATCCCTCTCTGGCACCTAGAGACGATGGCTCAAACCAATATAACCAACACTCCTATGGCATGTCTAAGAGTCAGTTCTCTCTAAAAAAAACTAAATAAAACGGCAGAAATACTTAGTACTTATTGATAAAATACTTTTTTCAGTTTTAACTTATATTTTTGACGATATAGCATTAAATTTATACTATTGAGTATCGACTGTATGTGTACAAACTACATGTAATCATGTGCAATAAGATGTACTTATACAACTTAGTAACCAATGGTTAACTTTTTATATGTATCGTAACTTAGCAACCTGTTCAGGACTGAATTTATTTTTGGAATCGGCACCAAACAAAACCTGATGAATATAGATATAGCCCCTATTGCAAAGGGTTACAATCGATCGTAAAGTTGCAGTTAATTGCAAGTCAAATCATGTGACTAAATGCGCACATTTGAATTGTTCAATTGTGCATATTTTCTGACTTGCAATTAATTGCAACTTTACAATCGATTGCAGCTCTTTCTGCAATGGGGAGGGGGGGATGGGCAGGTACCTGGTGGGTCCTGTATTAACTCAATGGGAATTGCCATATCTAGTAGGGAACATGTTTATAATGTAAGCTAATTCATTTTATGTTATGTACGAAGGGTGTTCCAGAAGTTTATGACCTTACCCAGAAAGCATCACTATCCAGTTTCATTCAATGTATTGCTATCCCTATCATCATGAAGGATGGGAACTGTGTGCACCTAACAGGCGACTGGCTGGAATACTCCCCAGGGAGTGGAAAATGTGCACCTAATGTGCAGTGTGTATCCGTTGACCGGGGTAATGATAATCGTGCAAAGCGCTATGATCCCCACGGGAATAGCGCTATATGAATAACTGTTATTATTATTTATGTTTACTGCCCAATACATGGCTTTTAGATGATTAACAGAGTATATTGCATTGTTCTGTCTCAGTGAGTTAGGTTTATGAGACTTATTGCCACTTGATTCAAAGTAAGTCTGTACCCTTCTGATTTCAGGTGACATGGGAGATGTTAATTTTTAAAAAAGAGAAAAGAACATTAGGGGGAAATCCGTTAAAAAATGTTAAAGCCCAATACCAGTTTTGGGAAAGTAGCCGAAAACATCTATATTGATCAATATTGTTGAATAAGTATTTAAATAGGGCTTGTGTGGTAAAATCCAAACCTAAGCATCGTTAAATACAGATTTGGAAGAAATCCAATACCCGCCCGTGAAATTTATAAATCCACCACCCGTTCGCACCTGTCCGTGCCGCTAGCGCTGGGCTGGAGATATCGACAAGCTGGGGAAAACACCTCGTGTACTATGCGCGCGGTCACTTGCACGTAGCGTATGTGCGATTCCGCATTGGCGGTATCAATCCGCAGTAGATCAATTCATAATTTTGCAAATATATCAATTAGTAGGCGGTTTCTTGGCCAAATTTGTATAATCCCATATTAGTAAAATTATATTCTTACACATGGTTGGTAATAAGAGCGTACATTTCATTTTTAGGGGGTGGGGCATTTCCCACTACTGCCATTCACCTTTAAAGAAAACTGGGTGTGCCCTCCCCCCTCCCCCCCATCAGACCAACGACGCTACCCCACTAGCCTGTATGAAATGTTTCATTTCAAAACAGAATTCTTCAAATTTTGTCAATATGTCTTTTTTGCTTGTTATTTTTTTACTCTACTTAATTCAAATATCCTTTACATTCATTTTGTATCGTTATTTGTTATTTCTAATTCTAAATAAATATTTAAATTTATACATCACTATAGAAGTGATGTGTGCAGCATTTTTTTAATTTGGCCATGTGTTTTTTCGATTATAATGTGTGCATGTCATACTACTATCTAGCAGGTCATTTAACCTCTGAAGAAGATTCTTTATTATACAGGCACTATTATGGCAGTTTTCAGAATTATTTTGCATCATCAGGTACAATAAAATAATCATGTTGATAAAATGTATGAAAATCTGAACATGCCACTGTACATACATAGGGATGGGGGGGGGGGGGGGGGGGGGGCGGTGGTCGGAGGGGACATCTGCAGCAAAAAAAAGAGGAATTTACCAACTGGTTTACTTTATGAACTTTTGATTTGTCTAAATAGATTTTTGTTTTTGCCTGGAAATTATTGGATTTGGTTGGGATAAGTGGTCTATATATGTAAGGACCATTTTGGGGTTTTAACAATTTATGTAGTTGTCTCCCTATAAAATGTTATTAATTTATTATTTCCTTCTTTTTTTGGGGGGGGGGGGGAAGTAATGCCACCATTTATTGGGGCCTATGCATGATTTTTAGAGTGGAACATTGTAACGAGACCCTTGGGACCATGAACATTATCATGTTACATAAGGTATTTTGTTGTATCAGGGTAAATGTGACCGGCTATAGCAAAACCCTGCACTAGTCTGTAAAAATCAAAATGTAGATTTTCACACCATTAGAAAGGCCTCATCACAAGCTTTCATTTGATGCTTTGTTCTAACAAATTGGTCAATAATTGGCAAAGATATTGTTTCAAATTTACAATCATAAGTCTTTTAGAAACATTATGTGAACTTAAAATGCCCATTTCTTCAAAACATGAATTACAGGCAAGTGCAGGGTTTTGCTATAGCCAATTACAAATATCAAAATAATAAAGACATTTAATGACCAAAAATACCTTGCTATAAGAGGGTTTTCGGTACATCAGATCTCTTTATAACAAGGTTCCACTGTATTAAGTACATACATGAACGTGTGTGTGCATATGAAGTGAGTGGTATGTGCCTGTGTCGAGTGCCTTTAGTGTGTGTGTCTGTTACACGCATCACATGTATTGGCACAAATGTTTAAAAACTAACAACAACAATGTGGGCAACAACATGGGTAATGGGTGTAAACAATGTCGGGCAAGCCAGAAACTTCTGATCAAGTGGTTGCTAAGAAGGCAATCTTCCAGCTCCAAAGCCCAACTCAAAGGACAAGTTATTTAGAACCATTACAGTGAAACCTCAATGTAGCGAGCACCTTGGGGCTAGTGCTGTAACTGACCTTGATGATCGGATCGTTTGATCGGATCGGCAAAATTTTATCGATCTTCGAAATCGGATCGATGATCGGGATCGGATGATCGGCTATAAAAAAAAATTTTTTTTTAAAAAATATAAAAAAAAATGATCCCCAAAAAACACAATTTGGGAATATAAATGAATACCAAAGCAACATATATCCATATTAATAAGCCAAGGTAATCTTGTACGGGTATGCTTTCATTTCAAACTGATTACCTCTTCTTTTACAAAATTACTCACGCCGATTTTGAGCTTAGTCCCATGTGATTAATTTGGCGTAACCTTTCAGAAACACATGGGACTAAGCTCAAAATCGGCGCGAATAATTTTGTAAAAGGAGAGGTAATCAGTTTTTAAATGAAAGCATACCCATAAATATGGATATATGTTGCTTTGGTATTCATTTATATTCCCAAAATATGTTTTTTGAGATCATTTTTTTTTTTTTTTTTGCCGATCCGATCTACTTGGGGCCCATTGAATTTACCTTGTATCGATCAGGGCTTAGGAATAATAAATACATAGAACCTTTACCTGTGAAATTACCTCGCTACATCAGTGCCCCGTTTCATAAAACACTTGCAATTGTTGTAAATGTCCAACTATTGTAACTATTATGTCAACAGCCAATCAGCATGGAGCATTTCAGCTGTTGCCATAGTAGTTACAATAATTGGACACTTACAACAATTGCAAGTGTTTTATGAAACGGGGCACAGGTACCTCATTATAACAGAGCTCATTATAAAGAGGTTCCACTGTACAATATATGTTATATTTGTAATATTTCGTACTCCATAAACTCAACAATAATGAAGACAGTGACACATGGGTGCAATTGATACATAGAATTTACTGTCCGGAAACCTTGAAGTCACGGTTAACATTAACTGTCTATAATTAGAATGGCATACACACATGAAAATTAATATAATTATATTCAAAGTTTTCTTCAGCATAACTACATAAAACTAGAAATCAAGAAGTACAAATAATTTTCTTCATATAGGGGAGAGTACATGTAATTATTTTTTTGAAAATTAATACATTTAAAATACATTGTAACTGGTTAATAAATCACAGTTCACAAAGATATATCACATTTATTTAACATAACTATAATATATAATTCATAAAATCAAGATTAAGTTTAAATGGTCAAATATTCTTATTCATCTCGTATAATAATGATGTCTATAAAAAGGTACATGTTGATAAATAGGTTCAAATAAATGGACACCAATTCTAGTCTGATCAAGATCAAACTACTGACCTTTTTCTTCTTCAATGGTATCATTATCCTAAATTTTATCAAAGACATAATTATATTGTTTCTGAACATTAAAACCATTTATTATGAAGGGTTCAATACTACATATACTTTTTTTGTTAGTTCTTGTATCGAAGACTCACATATTTAGGAATGTGTCAACAATTACAACAGCAGGGCCCATATTCATAGGGCCCATATTCATAGGGCCCCCATAGGGCCCATATTCATAGGGCCCATATTCATAGGGCCCCCATAGGGCCCATATTCATAGGGCCCATATTCATAGGACCCATATTCATAGGGCCCATATTCATAGGGCCCATATTCATAGGACCCATATTCATAGGGCCCCCATAGGGCTAAGTATGCAGCAAGTAGTCTGTTTAGTTACCAACTAGGGTCAAGTCAGCAGTTGTAACCAATTTGAGTACAAACCCAAATAACCATAATTGACGACTAATAAAACTACATTTTTACAGTACTTATAGCCCTACCTACAGACATGGCATGAAACTTAGCCAGTTTGGCTTTACTTCATCTAGTTTAGACCGTGTTGAACTTATTTATCCCCCTATCGCGCAGGCAGGATAGTTCTGCGCAACAGCAGTGATCTCTGCCATAGCAGTGATCTGTGTGTTGTCGCCAGATCTCTGCTATGGCACAGATCACTTCAACACGGTTTAAACTAGACTAGGCTTTACTCTAAATATAGGCCCAGATTTGTAAAGAATATATTTTCTAGTATTCATGACGATCAGCTTATGTGGAAAACTGAACAGACTGAACAAATATTAAATGTCTGCTACACTTACACTACATTTAGTATTTGTGTACGTGTACACATCATTGACAATCTAATCGAGAGTTCCACAAGAATTTGGGTTACCAGTGAACAAGTATGCAATATAATTTGAATCAATGTATTAGCAAACCAATTCATTGTAGAAAAGGTACATGAAGGTTCTAAGATGAATGAACCATTATAGTCATACTTGACTGGTGTTGCTATGTTGGAGAAACCCCAGGCAAGTGCTCACATTACCAGGAACCTTTCTTCACAGGTCAAGTATGCATACAATTTTAAGATGTTAGCAAACTGATTTAAGTTAAAATCACAAGAAAAATGCTCTTCATGTTTAGAAGAGTACTTAATTTTGAACCCTGTTCAATGTAGCATGAACCATTGATATTATTATTTCATGGATTATGTATAATTAAAAAAGTGTGAACACAAACAAATTTCATTGAATTGTTATATGGACCAATACAGGGTGGCCCAAAAAAAACGGAACGGGGCACTTCCCAAATAAAGTAAATTGGTATCGTTTTTCATTGGAAAGGACACCCTATCCGATAAACATTGTGGTATTATATTTTGGGAAGTGCCCCGTTCCGTTTTTTTTGGGCCACCCTGTATAATGAAATGAATGTTCGAAAATGCATTACAGCGGATTAATCTACATTCAACTCTACACAAGACTAATTGGTATGTAATGACTGATAACTAAAGTAAAACCACTATGGAAGCCTGATACTGGCCATGCACAGGTTTTTAGGAGTTATTCCTAAAAGTAGAACGAACCATTTGAACACTTATGGCAGGAGGTGTATAATCACAATTTACAATATATATGAAATAAAAATAAACAAGTGTGTACCCAACAGTATGTTAGTTCAATTATATGATGTTTAAGATATTTACATTGATCATATTTCGATTTTCTAAATTTATGTTACATGATCGCATAAGATGCGTTATTTAAATTACAATCGTTTTTAATAATACAACTCCAAAACAAGATTTGCTTCAATCAAAGCAAAGCTAACAAACCAACCAAAACTGCTAGCTCCATTTCATTCCAGAATCGAGAATTTAATTTATGCTAGCAATGATAGTTGGTTCAATAAATCTCTTTGACATACAAAAAAAAATACAGGACATACAGGAAATCGCTCAAGACACAAACAAAAGAGGAAGGATATATATAGATTTACAAAAGCATACCGAAAGAGAACAAGAAAGAGACACAAATAGGCAAAGGAGATGTTATTTTAAGAGAATGGAAAGCAGAGGAATAGACTAGGAAGGACACATTAATAATGCACATGTGATTAAGTTAAAAATAACACCACAGACATGTTCAGTAAAAAGGACTCACACTTGTATCAGGGCACCTTATCAATCTTCTTAAAACGGTATACAAGTTTAATAACATGCCATTAATATGTCGGTTCTTAAGAATTGTACTTTCATGTCAATTATCAAGATACAGCCGTTGTAATATACATGTACATTAAATAACTCTTTTAACATACAGTTACTGCCCTGATGATGTAATTGTGCTAAATGATTTGTTTAAATATTTACACAAAAACATACATGTACATTTAATGTAACACTACTAGAAAATAAATGATGTAATTCAATTAAAATAGCAAGAAGGATTTTTTAAATTTCCAATTGATACAAAAGTAAATGTTTGTGATGGAGAAACGATGTATGACTGCACCTACCTGTGACTAAACCTACATGTATGTGATTCTAAAAATTAATGATTTTTCAAACCACAAACGGAATCAAATAGCAAACAAGAACTTGGAAGCAGGGATTTCTAGTACAAATGCACAATCATGAAGAATATTAAAATTATATGTCTTTAAAATGCATTTTGCACAATCGTTTGTTCTAGTTAATATATGTAGGTATGTAAATATCATGTTCAAATGAAACAGCAACGCATAATTCTACAAACGACAGGGATAGAATAAAATGAGGAGGAAGGAGGATATATGATGAGTAGAATGTTTTATACGAAGAGGGTAAAAAGATATATGTGGCAAAGGAATACAACGGTGAAAGAGAAAAGGTGTTCACAAGAAATTAAGCAAAATAAACAAACATATAAATGTATACAACAGGCTATCAAAGTACTCAAGTATTGCATGTTGATTAATGGTAATGTACACTGTAACATTTTGTTTTCCTTCATTATAACTGCATCAAAATAAATTTAAATACACAATGTACATGCACTCCCGTATTCACCCAGGTCATAAACATCACCGTGAATGACATTTGTTATCTTCTATTTCCTTCCTACAACACAACAACTCAAAGTTACATCTACAGCTACAACACATACATAACCCTCTCACTAACTGTGATATAGTAAAGGGATCTAGTAACACTGTCAACATCAACAAAAACTTACTTATAACTCGAGCGATTCTCACATACCCTATTGGATTTGTAATTTTGTATTACCAATAGAAACATGGATCAGGTTTCTGTTTTCTGAATTTCCCTTTGAATTTATGATTGAAGCATTCAGTTTCAAAATTATCCACTAGAGAATGTCAACTGTGTACAAAGTTAGTGCAACAAGTCTAATAGCAAATATCACTTTACATATTTGCTCATTATCTGGTCATATATCTATGACATTCATTTACCATGGAATTTTCACACTTTTCTCAGTGGACACATGTTCAGATAATGCAGATATTCATATTTTATCAACCCTTCAACATCATTTTTGTTCACATTTCAAGGAAGTTACTAGATCCCTTTAACTCTTTAAGCTTTTTGTAATGCAGTTCTGAGATTTAGACTTATCAGAGAGGGTTTAATACTAGTCATTATCAATACACATACCAAGAGCAAGCATTATTGGTTATAAAATAGAACTCACAAAAATAATATAAGAATGTTTTTTTGCATAATAAGATAAATGAAATGTATATAATATGGATCAATTTGTACACTTTTTTTTTTAGACACAGTGAGAAAACCCCACAGGCCACTGCCAACACATATTAACGAAACTAAAAGTCGCTGGTCGAAGAAAATATAGGCTTTTAATGCAGGACCAGTTGTACACAACTACACATACAGCTGCATCATATGCATTATGTCGCTTTTAGATTAACTATGATGTAATGTGAATTCTCACATCTCTTCGTTGCTTTGTTTTCTTATATTTTGTTTGATTTTTTTTTTTGGTTTCAGTTTTTATAGAAATATTTGACAATTTGTGTGCTGGTCAGTGCGATCGAGCCATTCTGAATTGAACAGATTTAACCCACTCAGTCCAATGTGCACTGATATGTACATTATAATTAAATTGCCTTTTGAAGGCTTGGTAGCAGAAATGGTCAACGAACCGTCCAGTGCAGTAACTAACTATGCTCCTTCCCAAAACTATGAACACCACCATGCACTATTAAATGAGTTACACGTAACTCTTCAGTAACCTAGTCCTAAAAGAAACCTGTGTTGCACATGCATGTACATAACAGCAACTGCTTTGCCAACTGCCAACTGCTTCACCACCGTGCACAAAATACATTAGTTACATGTACATGCAACTCGTAAGTAACCTATTCCCAAATGATACCCGTGTTGTACATGTCCATCATGGGCAAGTAAAATCCTGAACTTTGAGCAGCCCCATTTCTTGGGACTATCCCAGTGGAATGGTGCATGAGTGCACCACTACGCTTCTCGCTGGACCACCTAAAGATTACGAGTAGAATTATGTGTGAGTGGGCCACGTATGCAACTCGCTAGCTGCCTACAGATGTATAAAGCTACCGAGCAAATGGCCTGCATCAACATGGCAACTTGCTGTGAGATTATTGAGAAGCGCCCTCTTATACGATGACAAAGTTACTTTAAAGGTGGTTTGGATTCGTAAATCACACGCACTCTGTCATCTTGCGAATGCCTTGCAAACAGTGTAACATACACACTGGCTCTGTGACTGCGTTCTATAGCGCACACACACACACACTAGCCTAGTTATTCATGTTTGGACGGCCCTAGACCCATGCGTGTCAATCTTGAAGCCAACAGAAGTAGCGATTCCTCATAGGCAACTAAATACCACTCCAGGGATATTGCAGTTCTGTATAAAAAATTGCAAGTCGAGTATGGTACCTACCCATCATAATGTGCACATCCGGCATTGTACAAGTTAAACATGCTCCCTTATTAAATTTAATCTGTAATCCTTTCTACTAACACGGTCCATTCTCAAACCAGGTATGAGATTAACACACATACCGTAAGCCACAGTGACATGCCATTATCTCCAGTATAAGCACCAAAATACAGACAGAGGTTTACAGGTATGAAAGCTAACTATTAAAGACATAGTGGAATTTTTGTTTGCAGAACTACACACATTAACAAAAGGTTTTCACAAAATTGTCTATGGAAACTTATTGGGTCCTATATATCAACTCTATGGGGATTACAAAATCTAGTAGGGAATAGGTTAAACATGTATATGTGCTGAATACTGTATGACGACAATTTACTATCAAAATCTAAAAGCCAATCATTGAGGGAAACTACCCAAATTATTAGAGGATCTTGTCCTGAATCAATGAAATGCTTCACATCATCATTACTAGTATAGTGAATCAATCCAGCCATATTGGTTATTCAATCTTCAGATTGAAATTCGGATTACAAAACCATTTGGTGATAAAAAAAAAACAGGAACAATCAATGATCCATACATGTACAAATTATAGAATTATATACCATGACATAGTTCCTACATGTAGTTAAAAAACAATGAATTGCATAAACGTAATGGTGGTTTAAGATGTGTAATACAAATTAACAGGGAGTTAGTGCTGTATTCATTTTAGAGTACTGAATAAAATCAATAAGGGGATCTATACTATCCAAAAGCTACATGTTACAGGAACTGTTCTATTGCGTTGTGTTTGTAGAAATCATCCCAAATAAACTGGATTTTAACATTCTGAGAGAAATAATCCTTGTTTCCAAAAAAGATAAGAGATTGCTTCAATGAATAAAACCCATCAACAAAATCATGCTTTATAAAAACACAACAGACAACAGAGTGGAAGGTCAGTGGTTTAAAATCATAAATCAAATTTACAAGCAAATACTGAAGTAGATATTCTTCATTGAATTCTCAGAAGTATTTTTCTCCCTTGGAATTTTGCATTTTTCATGCGTTGTGCTTGCGAGGCAGATGAACAATTTCAAGAGTTTGATGTATAATCTTTACTACTGCTGGACAATAATTTGCAGTAATCACAAACACTGGCAAAATTAAGACATATCATGCATGGAAACTGCTTGCATTTGAATTTTGTTTTTGTTTACAGAGGAACCATAATACAGTCAAACCTGTCTATTAAGACCACTAAAGCGAGACAGAAACAGATATGCTCATAGACAGGTGGTCTTTAAAGATAGGTTCATTGACATGTAAACTCACTAAACTGCTCCCTAGGGAGACAAGACTGGTGGTCTTTATAGACAGGTTGTCGCTAGAGCAGGTTAGACTGTAAAAAGACAGTTACCACTATGAAGACAACTCGTTTGGCATTGAGCTAAAGATGAAAGAATCCAGCATGTAGTGTTGGGTGTCCATGTCTCACAAGTCAGCAGGTATGCAAGTGAACTGGAATGAGAAACAAGAAAATAAAGAAAACTGTTGAATGTCATCAAAACATGGGGACTGACGACCCCCAAATCAAGATACAGCCTAACTGGCATACATTAGGGTTGGAAAGTGGTCCTTTTAACTATCTTACCCCATCACTAAGTTGAAAAAGTAGTAAGTAAAGAATATCATTATTTTATACTGTCAAAGCATTTTACTTTATAATGTACGACTCAAATCTGCACGTCCTACAAATAATGCTCAGGGAACACCCATTTCCCCCTATTGTACCAGTAAAGTAACATTAAAGATACATTTTTCAGAGAGAAAAAACAAACAAAGTTTTGCAGTAATGCAAAGTGCAAATCTCTGGTTTGAAGCATTGCATCTTCACCCAAGAATTAAACACATTTCCCCCACTGTGAAGTACTATCAAACTAGATGGATCTTCGACTGCGCGCAGTCGAAAATGATGCCTCCGCCATTACGCAATTTATTTATATCAAGCCCAAATCAACATATACACTGAATTAATTCTGTTAACTCAATTTTGATGGTACTCTGTCTTTTAGATCTTGACGTATCCCAATTATGAGCTATCAGTGACCTTGACCTTTGCCCTCATGACCCCAAAATCTAATGACTACAATTGTTCCCTAAGATACATTCAGGTATCAATTTGGATTGAAATCTGATATTCAGTTCTTGAGATTTCCAATCTCAAGCTACTTTTACATATAATGAGCCCTGTGACCTTTGACCTCATGACCCCCAAAATCTAATCAGTTCATTTGCTCTCCAAGGAACATACATGTACCAAGTTTGTTCAGAATCTGTCAATCCCTTCTTGAGATAACGCGATCACGAGCTATTTTTGCATATATAATGAGCTCTGTGACCTTTGACCTTTGACCTCATGACCCCAAAATCTAATCAGATCATCGGCCCCCCAAGATACATACATGTACCAAGTTTGGTCAGAATCTGTCAATCCCTTCTTGAGATAACGCGATCACGAGCTATTTTTGCATATATAATGAGCTCTGTGACCTTTGACCTTTGACCTCATGACCCCAAAATCTAATCAGATCATCGGCCCCCCAAGATACACACATGTACCAAGTTTGGTCAGAATCTGTCAATCCCTTCTTGAGATAACGCGATCACGAGCTATTTTTGCATATATAATGAGCTCTGTGACCTTTGACCTTTGACCTCATGACCCCAAAATCTAATCAGATCATCGGCCCCCCAAGATACATACATGTACCAAGTTTGGTCAGAATCTGTCAATCCCTTCTTGAGATAATGCGATCACGAGCTATTTTTGCATATATAATGAGCTCTGTGACCTTTGACCTTTGACCTCATGACCCCAAAATCTAATCAGATCATCGGCCCCCCAAGATACATACATGACCCAAGTTTGGTGAAAATCCGTCAATCGGTTCTTGAGATAACGCGATCACGAGAACGGGACGTACGTACGTACGTACGGACGTACGTACGGACGGACGGACAACCCGAAAACATAATGCCTCCGGCTACTTCGTTGCGGAGGCATAATAAAAAGTCACACTCACCTATTGAGCTAAGTGATATCGGGGCTCGAGTGCAGAAAGTGTGTGCTACAGTAGGAAAGGATTGGTTGCTTGAGGTTGTTGTGCAGGTGGTATCCCACCGGTGGGGGGTAGCAGTGGTGGGGGCAAGCCAGGGCCCCCTCCCATACCCATACTCATATCCATGCCACCCATGCCCATGCTGGCATTCATGCCGACCCCGATGGGCTGCTGCCTCAACTGGTTCATGGAGGGGGCAGGGTTCCTCTGCTGCTGGAAGGGATTCTGGACTGCTTGCTGTTGGGCTGGGGGTGGTGCTGCAGGGGCACTCAAGCCCATACCCATGAAGGGGTTGGTGCCCTGCATGGATGGCTGACCCACCGTCTCCCGCGTGGGGCCAATCAGGGACTCCAGGTTGACCAGACGTGAATTCTTGCCAAGGAAGGCTTCAGGCTTCTTGGTTGCATCCTGTGCGTCCAGGGCTTGGTTCATTCCGGAGAATTCAAATGCATTGCCATTGTTGCTTGGCATCATCGGCTGAGTTGCTGCTCCATAAGAAGGAGGCGGGGCAAAAGCGTCAATCATGTTCGTTGAGGGGACCGAACTGTCCATGTCCACTCTCAGTCTATCGAAATCCGCATCCGGGTCTGGAGCTGCACCGCTGCCCCCAATCCCGCCCCAAGGATCACTCTGCACTGGTGCCCCACCCCATGGGTCTGCAGGGGCTGGGGCAGCAGCAGGTGGTGCACCAAGGCCTCCCCACGGATCTGCCTGTGCCTGTGGCAATGCGGGTGATGATGTCGCTCCCCAAGGGTCGGCAGCGGCAGGCTGGGCCTGGGCAGTTGCTATGGGTGTTCCCCACTCGTCCGTTGTCTGTGGTGGAGGGTTTTTGTGCGCCGGTGAGACGTTGTTCCAGGGATCAGTCCCGCCGAGGCCAGAGGGTGCTGAGTTTGTGGCTGCAGGTGGGCCACCCCAGGGGTCTAGAGCTGGAGCTGGGGCAGCCAGATTGAGGAGGGTGTTGGATGGTGGTTGAGTAGGGGAAAGGTCCTAAACATGAATAAGAAAAACAAAGTTAGATGTATGTTAGTCTTTTCTCTTTCCATAATTTGGTAGAGTAAAATCTTACAATTATTAAACCGATGATGTTTTAAAAGAACGTTCATACAAGGATGTATTTTACAATTCATCTCATAGTTCCGAAGTCTCTATCCTCTTACTTGTCTAGCACTTCCTACAGGCCTCTCTCTCAGCCCTAGCTAAGCAAACGCTGCAGCTCTCTAGATTCCATATACAACTTAGAAGAACGATAGTTGTTGTGTGTGTGTACAACAACAAAGGACAAGATTCTCCATGGTTCAACCTGTTTCTTGGTCACAAATAATGCCATCTGCAACAAGAATACCAGATGTCTCAAAATTGGATAGCTCTTTCTTATTCTTACTTTGATCCACTCCTTCCTTGCTTATAGCAAGAGCTAGCTGAACATGGTTCTATACAGCCCATCGCAACTTAAAAGAACATCATTTTTCATACAACTAGAGAGAACTTTTGTACAAAAAGAGAGGATTGTCCATATAGACCTACCTCAGTTTTGCTCACGTCTAATGCCATCTGCAACCGGATGTCATCGCTTCGTGACTCTTTTTCCTTCTGTTCGGCCTCTTCCCTACTCATGGCCAGTGCTAGCTGTAGTTGGAGCTCCTCCTCTCCCGTCGTCTGTGGGCGGGCCTGCTCAATCTCTGTGGCCGCGGGTCGCGGTGGGGTTCCTCCTCCCGAGCCGCCCGTAGTTTGACCTTCATCGCCGACATCAGCACAAAAAAAAAAAATGCCATACATAATATACAATGTACATACAAGTAATTTAAACCTGTAGAAATAAATAACCATGGATACATCTGATTTCCTGCATGCCCCATGGAATTGTCTCAAAGTGCATTTGAAATAAGGCGAAATCATAAAAATATTAAGAATTACTTTATTATAGAAAACAAGTCTTTTAATAAACCTTACTACATTTACTCTTCATTATTAGAATTAGATTCCTTTTTAGTAGAGTACACCTACCCAGACTGATACTGCACAAATTAAATATATTTATTAATATTATTATATGAGAAAGTCCCAGGAAATGTATTTCATCTTGAAGCATTCCTTACCTTCAGAATGCCCGCCACTCTCATGGTGTGTCTTGGTGGTGGTGCCAGTGCTTCCAATGCCCTGCGAGGACTGTGCGAATCTCTCCTGTGCCTTGAGCGCCCTCACCCTCTCCTGCTTCAGCCGCTCGTCGTCCTTCAACAGAGCCACCAGAGACTTGGACTTCTCCCTCACATTCATCCCCATATCCTTGCCGTCCTTGTCTATGAAGTCAAAGTCCTTTAGCGTCTGGATGGCGAAGATGTTCTCGCGGCACTGCTGTCCAACGCGCTCCGACCCCGTCTTGATGATGTACTCCAGGAGCACCAGCGCCTTGTAGACGTGGCGCCAGTTCTTGCCGTGGTCGTTCAACCGCTTCCAGATCATGCTCATGATTTCTGAGAAGGCCATCACGTTGTATGTTAGGTGTGAAATCTCTGACATCAGCGAGCTGGACGGGCCCCAGGGGTCGTTTGAGGTGGCATCGCGAACCTTGACCTGGGCGTCCGTAAAATTGTGGACAATGTTTTTTAGTGCTCTTCTTGTGCTTGCCATTGCTGCTTCTTTTGAAGTTGCCTGTTCGACAGATCACTACCTCCGATCCAAAAATTCAACAACCAATCTTGTTCTAGTTTGGATTTTTCTTTCTTTGAACAAAAAGTTTGGTGAGGTTGGAAATGGATAAGGGCCAAGACTCAAAAAGCCAGTGTCATCTCATCAAAGAAGATCAGCATTATCCTGAAAAACGAAAGAAAGTAAATTAATTTTTTTTTTAATGTCTTGAATTAATGCTAGCAAGTAGCATAACTTTTCAAAATGCATTAATTTATTTCTTGTAAAGAATTTTCATTAAATAATTCTGAAATTGCAAGAGAATCTCAAAGAATTTTTAAATGTGTCAGTTTTAAAATAAATTTATACATTTTTTGAACTCATATCAA
The DNA here is from genome assembly GCA_037951105.1 of Echinarachnius parma. Taxonomy (NCBI): domain Eukaryota; kingdom Metazoa; phylum Echinodermata; class Echinoidea; order Clypeasteroida; family Echinarachniidae; genus Echinarachnius; species Echinarachnius parma. Next base: position 6,531 of record JBAMJV010005582.1, on the reverse strand, counting down.
AATTGTCTACACTGGTTAGCAAGATGAAAAACTGGTACTTGAGTCATTTTTTTCTCCATGTAGCATATTTCATTTGAAGTCAAGTGAAAAAACAGTTGAATGGATACATAATTTCAAGCGACCGATCACTATCGACGATTAACATGAACATCGACGGTGAGCAGACATAACTGCATAATTAATGACATTATCTAAAGCTCTCTGTGCGTTAGCCACAATTTGTGATTTGTCCAAGAGATTCCTTGGCTCCTTGGATTCTTGAATTGTGTGCTGTTTTATATTTTGTTTGTGGAAGGAAAATAATTGTTAGACTGCCCACTACCACTGCCAGACAAAATTCAGGTAAGAACTTTAATTGATTTGTCGAATATCAACATTAATTCCAGAGTTGATCCTTATGACGAGTCTACATTAAAGGGATCTAGTAACTTTGTTGACATGTGCAAAACGTGATGAATGGTTGTTGCAATGTACGTCCACAGGGTATTGTGTGAAAATTTCAAGTCAAATGGACATTGTATGGCCAAGTAATGAGCGAAAATGCAAAGTGATATTCAGTAACTCACTGCACTCACTTTGTACACAGAAGAAAAACTCGCCCGGAGTTTTTCTTATCTGAATACTTCAATCATACATATCTTTGTAACGAAAGGGAAATTTGAAAAACCAAAACCTGTCCAGTGATTTTATTGTTAATACGAATACAACAAGGTATAAGGGAACCGCTAGAATTAGAATTTTATTTTGAGGATTTGGACAATGTTACTAAGTCCCTTTAATTGTATCTACGATATCTGTCGCAACTGAAGAAGGGGTGGACAGTCATTGTATTTGTAATTTGTCATGTTTTTAATATGACATAAAAGAGTTTGTTGTATGTCGTAAAGAGGCCCCAAAATTTAAACAACTAAAGTGACACTGACATATTCATTGAATTACACTGCTGTAAATAGAAATAGAATATTAGGTAATGTCACAAATAATAAAGATCCGTTCATTCCATTCATTGTCTTGACATAGATCATGATAGATGACATGTCATTGCCACTGCTGGCACTGATCAACTCACGTTGATTCTGATTTACTGAACAATAGTTTTGTGCAGAGTTACACCTCTCCCGTTTGCTGCACTATCCAACACAAACAAAAAATATTTTGCTGGCCAATTCCTCCCTTCATTTACCAGAAAATGCAAAACAATATTTGTTTATGTGATCCACAATTCATATTATTTAATAATATTACCAACTCTGTTGTTTTGAAGACCGCAAAATGTAGAAAAAAACTATTATTTCCAGTCCGTTTTCCTTAAACAATGCGATCAACCACATCTACACTGTAAGATGGTTCTGTATACATACAGTAACCATTTACCTTACACTAGTGCTTATCGTGGTCGAAGCTACCTTTCCGATTTTTCTCTCTCACATACCTTCTCTTTCTCACTTCTTTTGCGCTCCAGCTATATATAAATGGATAGTCCAACATTTTATCATTTTTTATTATACAAATTTTAATAAAAATACGTTCTGCTATGCTCACCAAATCTGCATTTTCAGCGGGAAATTTTTTGTGAGTCCGCCTTCCTTCGGGAATTGGCAGGAAAAGGCCGACTGTACACGCGCCAGCTATGGCTGGCTATGGCATAACATACGGGAAGGTAGCAGATATCGATATAACATGTAAACATGAAAGTTCGTTCAACTAGTCTTTTACAAGGCGTAATCATTTAGTCACATGAATGTATGTTGGTAGCAGAGCGTGATGACATTGGTTCACATAATTACGGCGTTAGTAGTCAACGTCTTGATGGAAGATCAACATCCGATCTCGAATGGTCGACACTCGAAGAGAGTGCACAGTAGCAGCGTCACGTAACTAAACATCGCTATGCAATGCACTGTGTCGCATGTACGTAATTGCAGCGTAGAGAGCGCACTCGGACACGAACCAGAAAAAAAACGAGTCGCCATTACAACACAGTCAGCATGCTAGAAACGGGCATTCACGTCGACGTTAACGCGAAATGTGCTAAATTTACACATTTTGGACAAGAATTTTCATTTTGAAAGTTCCATCTGGAGTGAAATGGTGAGTTAATGCATAAAACAAATATATTAGCGCCTGATTGTGATCGATAATGGTGATGATGCTGCTTACTGAAGTAGCATGATTTTGTGTAAGATGTGGTGCATGTCAACAGCACGTTCGAACACGTAAGTGAATGGCGATGAGTGTATGTGTGCGATCAACTGTTGAACGGGAATTGGATAATGCGCAAAAGTACAAAATGGCCAGTATGCTTAGCATATTAACGTAAATTGCGTGTAAATGGTCCAGCTGACTGGACCATTTACTCAAGTAGATCGACAAATCTATCGTTTTCATGGCCTCTTTTTTACATTTATGTGCGGTCTTTTACTGTCGGCCATTCTAACATTATAATGGCCGACAGGCGACAGTAAAAGACTGTAATTAAATGTAAAAGGGGCCATGAAAACAATAGATTTGTTGATCTATTACTTTAGTAGATGTGGTGTACTGAGCTAAACCTCTCCTACTTGCTGCACTATTCAGCACAAACATATTTTTGCTGGCCGATTCCTCCCTCCGAAGGTTCCATTTACCAGCAAATGCACACAACAAAATTGTTAATGTGATCCGCAATTCATATAATTTGATAATAATTACCAACTCTGTTGTTTAGAAGACCGCAAAATGTTTTAAAAAAAGATTATTTCCAAGTCCGTTTTCTGTGGTGAGGCTTCCAAAAACACAATGTTCAACTGTTGAACGGGAACTGGATATTGTGCAATAGTAAACTGTACAAAAGGCTGGTAAAGTGGCATGCTAGCCTTAGCTACACCATATCAACGTAAATAGTGTGTAAATGGTCCAGCTGACTGGACCATATATTTACTTTAGTAGATGTCGTGTGAATGACCAACACCAAAATCTTTGCCAAATGAAATCACAAATCAAATGCAACACAACACTTGACAAGTTGACATGATATATTTTAACCCATAACAATAATCCAACTTCCCAAGTCAAAGTTGATCATGAGATTTACAATGTATGAATTGAAAATTGATTCATAAACTGTCATACAATTTTTAAAACACGGAATCTTTTCTCACTCAATCACTGACCACACACAATTGGCTCCCAGACAGACTCGAGATCGAGTCGCTTCGTCGAGAGTGCGATAATTCTTTTTTTTCGAAGTCTTAATATTGCACGTTTTCTGGAACTATTGTGAATAAGAAACTAGCATATGAAGTATAGTGTTTGGAAAATCTTAAATTAAGTGTCAAACCTTCAGCTTCAGCAGAAAAACGTTGAGAAAATCCTTCTATCGCAGAAAATAGATCGACTGACGCCGGGTACTCACGCTTCCGGATATGCATTCACATGTAACGGGTATAGTAATTAACGTATTACAACTAGCTGTATGTAGAAACCGCCTACTGAATTTCCGCCAATGCCAATCGAGCTGCGTGAAAATTTAGGTTTTGGGTTTATCTGCGCCCGCTTTTACAGTTTTAGCGTATAGGCAGTGTGCGTCAAAACGTATGAATCGCTGCTTGTCTTTAAGAAGTTTAGCGCAGCACACCCTCCATTCTTTTTCGCTGAGGTCCAGGTAATCGTTCCTGCTATATACTCTATTGAGCCAGCTTGCACTTCACCAACTGATAATGTTGGGCAAAGCATTGACAATACAGTTTACTACTTGAGCGGATGTTAATCGTACATGTTACAAAAGTGAATCCTACCGGCGGCCACGGCCTTGCAAGCGCAAACTGGCGGATCCATCGGGCGCGGAGGACAAATTGATGACATCATCGTGTTCAGAGTCCGAGAAGAAATGTATAAAAAGTTTGTGAATCATAATGGAATCAATGACAAATTCGTTATTTCACTCAAGTGCCGTTTTAATAGTGGCGAATACAGGGCGAATATACATGTAGCTAAAAAAGGGGGGAGGGAGGGGGAGAAAACATTGTTGATATATTTCCCGGCATAATCGTGTATGAGGCCCCACCCCCGGGGGGGGGGGGGGGGGGGGGGTACTCACGTACCCTAACCCTAACCCCCTAATTCGGTGGCTATAGGTCAGATTTAGTGGCTATAATTTAGATTTATCGGCTACATAAGTGCCCCACAGGGCCTATAGACCCTGTGGAGCAATAACCCTATGTATTGTGTGGCTGTGTGGCCCCTTTTTTGCTCCCCCGTTCCTCCCTCACATCAATTGGTTGAAGGGATTGTGCGCTCCTGGTTATGAATGAAAACAAAAGTATGACTTGGCACACTTACTATAAATCCTATATCTAAATGCTATAAAGTTATCATAGCAAAATGGCTTTCACTTTGGTCAGTACCTTGCATGCCTACGGTTCCTTCTCCGGAATCCTGGCGTTGTTACTAGAGTGGCCCCCCAAAAAACGGAACGGGGCACTTCCTAAAATATAGTAACAACATTATTATGTCCATCGGATATGGTGTCCAGTTTCCAATGAAAAACGATACCAAGAACATGGCACATGCAGTATAAATGTTGGTCGTTTTTGTTTTAGGGCGCTCTGAGTGACACCATCACGGTCCGGGGTTCTTTTTGACAATTTTTGTAAATCGCACTTCCTGCCCGTCATATAGCGTCGAACAACCATGCCCATTCTCTCGGCACACAGCTGAATGCACACTAACAATAGCGCGCGTATTGTACGTTGTTCGATGCTATGACGGGCAGTAAGTGCGATTTATCAGGCACTGACTTGGTAAAAATTGACAAAAATGGGAACCTGACATGGTGTCACTCAGCGCGCCCTAAATCAAAAACTATACTCGACCAAAATTACTGTTCTTGGTATCATTTTTTCATTGGAAAAGACACCCTATCCGATGAACATAATCATTTTGGGAAGTGCCACGTTCCGCTTCTCCTTATCTCACTCTCCACTCACTTGCCCTTTTATTTCATAACTTTTTGTATGTTATTATGGTGTTTGACGTAAATGCTTTTAATGTTGACGTTCAGATGTTTTTATGTCTTGATTAATTGTTTATGAATTGTGATATTGTGAACCCATGACCATTTTCCATTAAGTTGGACCAATATAATATCGAATAGTAAACGGTACCACAAATGATTAATACATTAGTCATCTTTATTTTTGTTGCCGCCTCCTTTCGCCCGCCCCCCCCCCCCCCCCCGGCGGAAAAAAGGGGTCCTTGCCACTAACGGAATCCGTCTTTCCTGCAATGCATGCTTCCCTTTCTTTCTTCTGATTTTTACCTAATTTATTATTGATACAAACTGAACTGTAATTATTATTTTTCTGTTCCTTCCCCTTTTGGATTTGTGTATGTCGTTTTGCCTCCATCATTCCATGTATAGCCTCTTCTATACCGTAGTCGAAGGCTAGGGGCCATTTTCAGTAAACAACTTATTATAAGCACAATATAATTATAATAAAGCATTTTTTTCTTACATCGCCGCTATAAGACAAAATTGTATCAGACAGGCATTCATAAGCATCAGAGGCCCGCAATTACTTTATACAATGTAATAATTAAATAATGAATCGCTCGACATAAAGGTATAATATTTCAACATTATTTCGAATTAAACTAATAATCTGTATATTATAAGTCTATTATGACAGATATATGGTGGTAATAGATCCAGTTCAATAGTAATATAATAATACCGTGCATGCTGGTATACATTTCAATTGAAGACGCATATGCTATGTACAGGAAATCATAATAATGTATATGTTCTGTGCATACGTGGACTTTACTGTTTGTTTTATATTATATGATGAGCCTGAATGATTATAAAATGACGATGGGGCCATACAAAGTTCAGAAGTTTGACATATTAAAGATTTATCATTATCGAGCAAGTTTACGAGCCGTGTGCTTCAAGTTGTAGAATAAAGTTGTATTGATTCAGTGTAAATCTTTTAGAATTCAATATTTGAGTTTCGTCTCATCGTAATTTATTGGCAAACGGCGGCGGTGTATAGCCAGAGCAGTATTTATATACAGCTCTCGGCGTAGAGTGTGGTCTGACTGATTGGGAGGTATATATTATTGATCGTGATGTGAATTATTTAGAGACACACTCTATGTATTTCTACATTTTCATGTCAATTAACTGGAAGCCCACCCCTCCCCCCCCCCCCCCCCAACACACACACACATTTTCCCTTTAAGTTTGACATTGTGTTTTGTACATGGGGAATACGCCGGGGGGGGGGGGGTACTCCTGTAAATTTGCAAGACGGGTATGTGCCACTTCATGACACCCGCTCCTATATAAATTATAAAGGATTTAATTTTCATTTTAAAAAGGCCGATCACCGCTCCTAAGGGTCCCATTTTCATTTTAAAATGACCGATCTCCGAAGCGTGTAATTTCCATAAAAAAGGCCGATCACCGCTTCTACAACAATCCCATTCTCCTGACGTCCTGACGACGGACAGTCAACCTGTTCGAAACGTCGAGCCCCTCCTACCACC
>JBAMJV010005581.1:0-28177 GCA_037951105.1 Echinarachnius parma | reverse complement strand
TTACAAGTAGACTATACCGTAAGTTCTAATACTTTGTTTGAAAGAACAAATGTCGATTCAATAGATTTAAGATGGAAGAAAACAAATTTGACGTTATGGAGTGGTGTGGCAAGATCGGTAGAGCGCGTGCTTTCTGATCGTGAGACCCCGAGTTCGAACCCTGCCCACTGCCTTTGTCCTTCAGCAAGGCATTTAATCCACGTTGCTGCTCTCTACCCAGGAGTATAAATGGGTACCTGGTCCGGTGAAAATTAGCTTGGTGCACCCTATAGGGGTTGCCCGCTAGTATGCTCCCCGGGGAGTTGAGAATGTGTACAATATCATTGTGCGGGTCTGAACTGTACCGAATGACCAGGGATAATAATAAGCGCTTTGAGCACCTTATATTAGGTGGATATTGCGCAATATAAATATCCTATATTATTATTATTATTATTATTAATGTTTAAAATAATTCATAATCAAAATATACCACAATATTTATTCTCTCGGAATCAAATGAAGCACCATTCATATAGCTTACGTAAATCTCAATGTCTATTATTCTTGCCAAAACCAAAAACTGATTTTCTTAAACGGAGTTTTATTTATTCAAATTCTAAGGCTTTTAATGCATTACGATTAGAAATTAGGCAATTAGATAGCATTAAAAAATTCTCATTGAAATTAAGGCATGAGTTTATAATGTAATTTTATTTTTTTTTTTTTTTTTAATAAACATATTTGTAAAGTTTGTGTTTTAGTGTTTTTTGGTATACTGGAATATCTGTTTGTATGTATATATGTTTTTCTTTTGTTCATATTTAACTTATTTATATTTTGTAATGTTTATGCTTGTAATATCTCTGTATTTTTATATATTGTTCGGGACCCCTTTGAAAATCAGTTTCTGCTGAAAGAGCCATCCCACCCATTTGTGGAAATAAATAAATAACAAAATCAATTTAAAAAACAGTGATTCACCCAAATATCAAAACAAATATATGCCCTCTCTTTTCAAATTCTTGTTTGTATAGCTATTTCAGGAACAGTATATATTTACAGATCATTGGAATACAAGTTGTATAGTCCAAATACAGTAATTAACTTTGCCTACTACGGGTATCTTGAAATATATGAACAAAATAATGTTACCTACGAACACACTAGAATATTCGTTTCTGTATTACCTAAATGTATTGTATCCCTAGAAATTCCAGATTAAACATTTTCTTATAGTATGTTTGCAATATCAATGATCTGGATACTAGCGATCAACATTACAAAGTAAAATAGTCAGGTTTAAATGTCCAGATGTTCACATTGAATATAAATTTTAATTTGAGGACACCACTTATAGTGTCAATGTAAATTTGTAAGAAGTCCCTTTTCACCTTATTGATAGTAAGCACGTTTGTATGATCGTATCTCATTTAGAACTGACAAGGTACCCCCCATATGTAGTGACAGTCACTGTGAATAACAGGTTTTTGTTACATACGTATAAGGTAAATAACATGTTGCCTACGAATACTTTTTTTTTTGTATATGTGTCATATTTTTGCGCACAAACCTAAATTTGATAGTTTTGAAAAGGGTATTTCACACTCTTTGAAATAGTGGAAAATCTTCTTGCGTATGAGGCAGCGCAGCTTCTACGCAACATCACGCAACTTTTGTAGCCAGTTAGCAGTGTCGGGGTCCGAGTTGTTTAAATCTGGGTTTGGGTGGCCAGGTGGGGGAAGGAGTACTCAGCGGTGCATATTGGCGTTAAGGGGATCTAGTAACTTCGTTGACATGTGCAAAAAGTGATGAATGGTTGATGCAATGTATATTGTTGTTATCTGATATGTCCACAGGGTATTGTGTGAACATTTCAAGTCAAATGGATGTTGCATGGCCGAGTAATGAGCAAAAATGTAAAGCGATATTCACTAACTCACTGCACTCACTTTGTACACGGTTTCAAAAATCCAACGGATAATTTATTATCTGAACACTTCAATCGTACATATCTTTGTAACGAAAGGGAAATTTGAAAAACCGAAACCTGTCCCATAAATGTATTGTCAATACCAATACAACAAGGTATGAGGGAACCGCTAGAATTTAAATTGGATTTTTAGGATTTGGACAATGTTACAAAGTCCCGTTAAGCACCACTCTGTTATAAATGTTCAAGTTCAAATGTTTAAGTGGTGTTTTCAGATTTACCTGTCTTAAAAACATGAGTTTGTATCACTTTTGATAATTTCTTTAATACGATGTAAATCAGAATTATTTTCCACATCATCTGATGTCATACGGGGCGGCATCACTATCATGAAGCTGAATATGGAAGGCCTCACCAAGGCCAAGATCAACATCATCGAACATGTTCTCCAACAGCACACACCTAGTGCTATACTACTACTACAATAAACTCACACTAAGGACATCTCCCACCTAAATATCTCCGGCTTCACCCTAGCTGCTCACACCGAGAGCGACATTCATGGCATCGCCACCTTCATTATGAACTCTGCCAAATGGAACACACTAGCCTTATACCCTCATATGTCCACAGGGTATTGTGTGAAAAAGTCAAGTCAAATGGACATTGCATGGCCAAGTAATGAGCGAAAAAGCAAAGTGATATTCACTAACTCACTGCACTCACTTTGTACACGGTTTCAAAACTCCACCGGAGTTTTTCTTATCTGAATACTTCGATAGTACATATCTGTGTAACGAAGTGGAAATTTGAAAAACCGACACATGTCCCATGATTGTATTGTTAATACGAATATAGCAAGGCATGAGGGAACCGCTAGAATGAAAATTTGATTTTGAGGATTTGGACAATGTTACTAAGTCTCTTTAAATCTGCCGACCCCTGTGCGGAGCCTATTGAGGGTGACCCAATCCTTTCGGGGTAGATCCGCGCCCGGTGGTAGTTTTGTGTTTGGGGTCACTGCGAATTGAGGGGGCCTGGGAGTAATTCGATTAGAAATACCTATTAAGGGCATTATACAATGACACCAGTTATGTAAATTAATAATTCAATACAAAACAAAGCCAATAAAAAAAACAAATACATAAGCAAATGAGTTGATAAGGTATTAATTTGTTTAGATTGCGATAAAATGGTACAAAATCCACCCGAAACATCATAACTTTTCATAATTTGAATTAGATACAGAGGTGTATGTGTGTATGTGTGTATTTATGTGTGGGGGGGGGGGGGGGGTGGAGGGGGTCAAAAGATCATCAGTTAACTCCACAAATAATTATAAGCGAGGACTATATACTCACCCAGAATGGAAAAGTGTAACTGAAGGCTTACATGACAAGTTTAAAGCAGAGTCTCTTACTAGATCTTATAAAGGATGTACATTACGAAGCTTGAAAGGGGGTACTGTTAATTTATTAAGGATTGACCCTCTGATGTGGCGTAAAGGACCTTCTAGATAGGAACACAAACTGTGTGCAAAACCTTATTGACTTTCTGCTGAAAGTCCACGTCAAGCGTAAATTGAAAAACATGACAAATTTAAAGCAGAGTCTCTTAAGTTACTAGATCTTATAAAGGAGGTACATTACGAAGCTTGAAAGGGGACACTGTTGTTAAGGATTGACACTAGACGTGGAGTTAAGAACCTTCTAGATAGGAACACAAACTGTGTGCAAAACCTTGTTGACTATCTGGTGAAAGTCCACGTCAAGCGTAAACTGAAAAAACACGTCTACACCAAACCACTCATCTCTGCCGAGTTGAAATATATGCTTGCACCTTCGTTCATCTTATCAGCACACATCATGATCTAGGTCGTGTCATCGAGGATAAAGAGATGTAGTCGAGCCATGGCAGTAGTGGAAACAAAACTGAGTCTCTTTCTAGATCTTATAAAGGATGTACATTATGAAGCTTGAAAGGGGGTACTGTTACTAAGGATTGACCCTCTGATGTGGCGTAAAAGACCTTCTAGATAGGAACACAAACTGTGTGCAAAACCTTGTTGACTTTCTGCTGAAAGTCCACGTCAAGCGTAAATTGAAAAACATGACAAATTTAAAGCAGAGTCTCTTAAGTTACTAGATCTTATAAAGGAGGTACATTACGAAGCTTGAAAGGGGACACTGTTGTTAAGGATTGACCCTAGACGTGGAGTTAAGGACCTTCTAGATAGGAACACAAACTGTGTGCAAAACCTTGTTGACTATCTGGTGAAAGTCCACGTCAAGCGTAAACTGAAAAAACACGTCTACACCAAACCACTCATCTCTGCCGAGTTGAAATATATGCTTGCACCTTCGTTCATCTTATCCAGCACATATCATGATCTATGTCGTGTCATCGGGGATAAAGAGATGTAGTCGAGCCATGGCAGTAGTGCAAACACAACACGTCAAGCGTAAACTGAAAAAAACACGTCTACACCAAACCACTCATCTCTGCCGAGTTGAAATATATGCTTGCACCTTCGTTCATCTTATCCAGCACACATCATGATCTAGGTCGTGTCATCGGGGATAAATAGATGTAGTCGAGCCATGGCAGTAGTGGAAACAAAACCGAGTCTCTTACTAGATCTTATAAAGGATGTACATTACGAAGCTTGAAAGGGGGTACTGTTATTAAGGATTGACCCTCTGATGTGGCGTAAAGGACCTTCTAGATATGAACACAAACTGTGTGCAAAACCTTGTTGACTATCTGGTGAAAGTCCACGTCAAGCGTAAATTGAAAAACATGACAAATTTAAAGCAGAGTCTCTTACTAGATCTTATAAAAGATGTACATTAAGAAGCTTGAAAGGGGGCACTGTTGTTAAGGATTGACCCTAGACGTGGAGTTAAGGACCTTCTAGATAGGAACACAAACTGTGTGCAAAACCTTGTTGACCATCTGGTGAAAGTCCACGTCAAGCGTAAACTGAAAAAAACACGTCTACACCAAACCACTCATCTCTGCCGAGTTGAAATATATGCTTGCACCTTCGTTCATCTTATCTAGCACACATCATGATCTAGGTCGTAACATCGGCGATAAAGAGATGTAGTCGAGCCATGGCAGTAGTGGAAACCAAACCGAACACAGCATCACCACATTCAGTTAGGAACATCAAATGTGCAGTGTTCCGGTAAAAAAAACACCTCACCAACGTGAAAAGGGGGTGTTTGAAGGCACTATAACACGGTCCTTTTCCAGTGAGAAGAAAAAGACAAGACTTATGACGCTCAACACCCATTACACCCTACCAAGACAAATCTCAAGAAGAAAAGAGGAAAACAGCATTACCAGGCAAGAACAATGAAGTTCTGCGCATGACTATGGTTTATGCTACTGGTTGACAGCTTGACATGTATGACTTCATGGAAAAGCATGGGTTCAGTGATATATTTCACCTACTCTTTTCAAGGCACCCGGCAATATGTGTGAAGTGGTAGGAAGACTGGTTTCCTCTTAGTGCCAAACCAAATTTGTCTGATTTTCCTTCGGATAACAGAAAGAACAACGGTGGTCCTTTGACAAAGGTGAAACATTTTAAGCAATTCCAAAGTATGGAACTGCTTTCTTCATGTATATAAACAGTTATTCTGGCACCCATCAACATGATATTGTCTTGCCAAGTCTTGCTGAATAGTTGACACTAGAACTTCCATCACTGAGGGACTATCCAAACTCTGTACATGATTGAATGTTTGGCTTGGGAATGTGCGCATTCTTATCAATAATGGCGTGAGAAAGCGTCCTCTTTAGGAGGCAGTAGCTTCAAGAGAGCTGACTCATAGTTCCAAAACTGTTAAGCTCTCAGCTTTCCCAGATTGGAATCCTTTAACTGGTCTTCTTTGGTGATGTACACATCCATTGCGAGTTCTTGTGTCCGAGTGATAATGTCATATGTTAAAGCATTGACAGGTGTTTTTTTACCAACAGTGTCGATATGTGCCGATTCTGGGCTGTCCTCACCCACAGCTCTGAGAGATCAATGAGACGTACTTGTGACGTCAGTGTCATTGGCATTAATAACTACTCTGTCGACTATGTGAACTACTCTGTGGTAGAGGGCTTGGTACGAACAGTCACGTCACGTTCACGTTAACATCACGTGAACGGTTCTGTACCTTTTGTGAAACAGGTCACCCAAATCTACGAAGTGTAGGGTAAAGTGACCCAACAATTTGTCGTTTTCCATGCCGGTAAAACTCGAAGTGTCGCGTTAACCAAATCGTGACGTGAGCGTTTAATCAAGATTTTTTAAATTGCAAACGCTTGTTACTAAGACTAGACATACACACACAAAGAGATTTAAAAATGTCGACGAAAATGCCGATACCCCCTTATCAAATCTTTTCAATCATTATGTTTATAATATGTACGTGCATAATTCAGAGTAATCTGAGACGATAATATGCAGTTATGTCATTTAGGTAATGTACAACCATACCACTTGCATTATTTGTCTTGTTATTGGAGTATTTCTAAAGACGTGTCGTGCGTGGATTTTGGCAAATGTTCATTTCCAGCTGAATTGCTACACGCAGCGGACAATTCAGTTCGCATACGCCTGAAGTTCCCGTGCTCGACGTCTGAGCGTACTGGCCCTTAACGGCGTTGTATGTGCATGTGCATGAGTGAGTGAGTGAGTTGCAGTGATCAATTGATCACTGCAACTCACTCATAAAACAATGATTTGATTAATAGTGTTTATTTATGGTTATTGAATCGAGTCAATCTATCAATTAATCAGTCAATCATTATAATGAAACAATCACACCAACCAATCAATATTCAATAAATCAATTAATGTATTTGACATTCGAATTCAAACTAGCTACTTGTAGGCAGTGGCGTACCCAGGATTTTTTCAAGGGGTGGGTGTAGGGGGGGGGGATATTTCGTCAGACAAATTGAAGTAAGCGGGGGAGTGTGGGTAGGGGGTGTCCGTAGAAAATGACCGCAGCCGAGGACGAGACCAGGACCGGTCACAAATTTCGAGGCCGAGACCAAGACATTTCTTGAATTATGTAAGGGGGTGGGGATGGGGGTAGGGGGTGTCCATCCCCCTGCCCCCAGGCCTGTGTACGCCTATAATTGGTATTTACAGTATAGGTAGGACGGGTTCGTTCACAATTAAATTTACCGAGATTTAGTCTCTTCTCAACGACAATTTACATTAATTTGTTTTACGCAAGCGCCAATTTACGTGAGCTTTCATGAATTGCATATAGTATATCTACAAACTGTTGGGTCACGTAACCCAACACTTCGTAGATTTGGGTGACCTGTTTCACAAAAGGTATAGAACCTTCACGTGACGTGACGTGAACGTGACGTGACTGTTCGTACCAAGCCGTGGTAGAATGTATAAAGTAAGACCCTTTTAACAGCATATTCATGCCTGTTGTGTAGATCCAAGCCGATATAGTGATATAGTGAAACAAAACTCCTGTGGATCAGGAGCTGCACGTTTCCCACTGACTTGATAGACTTTGGCTCATTTTGGATAGGGCACACCTCTGTTCCTGTTCAGCAGACTTCAGGCTGGCCTAACTGTACATGTTATGTTTAACAAAGGGGTATGATATCAGTACCGAAAGGAAATTCTTCCAGCAATAGATTAGTGTCCCATTCAGTGACTGCTTCAAATGCTTCACCTTTTTGAGATGGCCAGTGACATATGGCGGACATTGTATTAACAACCACTGTCCTGTTACAGTTCGCTTGCCATTGACTTTGACTACAACCTCTTTAATAATAATAATAATAATAATAATGAAACATTTCTATATAGCGCATAACACATGAGCAAAATTGCATGTCTCTTTATCCCTGATGACACGATTCTGACCAGATGTATGGTGTGGGATGGATGAATGGAGATGCAGCATAGAGGGAGCATACTTTTCAACTCTGTTTGTAGAGGTGGCTGCATTTAGTGAGTTTTATGTAGATGCTTTTTCAAGTTTCGCTTCATGTGGACTTCCAGCAGCTAGTCCAACTAGGTTGTGTTTCTAGAACAGTCATATGAGACATTTATGTGGGTCAATCTTTAACATGAACCAACTTTCACGATATATCTCCTTTAGACCTAGACTGAAACTTGCCGCCAAACGTGTTATGTAAGCCTACAGACACACCAAACTGGGTGTGTAGACCTCGATTATAATTATGTTTGGAGTCCATGGATGAAAGGATGGTCTTTTGAACACCCCCTTCTCTCCTCCTGGGTATCTCATTCACGGGATAATTATTATGTTATGTTGTGGATATATTTGTTATCATTTGATATAGTAATTCAACCACTCATTTTTGTATGTATTTCATTGTTTTTAATGCTTTATGTGTTGTTTATTAATGTACATATTATGTTGTATTATAATATAAGACATAATACTCTTAATAGCTGTCTAAATTGCGAATTACATGTTTAAAGATCAAAATATAGCCTATTTTTAATTTATAAGAATTTAGTGGCCTTTTATACATACGCGCTGTATACGAATTTCACATCCGTGTGTGATGTACCACGTTGTAACGACGTGTGACACATTAACCAAAGATGCAATATGCTCAAATTTGGTATCAAACGATGTGCAGGACTTTAGGAAAGTCTTCCATGAAACAACCATCTGGAATCAGAAGTGCATTGTGGTGTAATTGTGCAAGATGTGTGACAGGGTATTCATGACCCCTAAGGCTAAAACACACTATTTAATGTATTATAGGTGTGGTTTTCTTGAAACTCATCCTGTGGACTTACAGTAGCTAGTTTGCGAGGTTGTCCACCTAGGTTGTGATCCTGGAGGGTCCTAGAAGCCATTTCTGGTGACCAACCTTTTACAACAGGCAAAAGCTGCTAAACCCCATTTGCCCCCTGGGTAATAAGCACATTTAAAAACGTAACCAACGCGGACCTGACCCCTGTTGGCCATGGGCGCCATTTTCCAAAATGGCTGCCAATGTGAACCTTGGTATAGCTTTATCTCAAAAAATGCTCGACCGATTTGCATAAAAACCTGTATGCACTTAGTAAAGACGATGATCTGGTGATCTGGTGAGGTCAAAGGTCACAAAGCTGATATTACCTGAACCTCCTCCTCGGTCACTACCTCCTCTGCCACTACCATACTCCTGCTTCTATTGTTGGACTGAAAATGGAAATCAAACATATGCAAAGAATTATATTGCGTTGTACGGCTTTTACCAATTTGAATGACTTTGTGATGAAATCTTCTACAGTTACTACAAACCAGCAATAATCATAAATCATGGATACGGTAATTATTGACCTTTTCTGAATAAATTATATATTTTGCACTAGCATAATCAAGCCTCACCAACAAAAAGCATATACATGGTATAATAATTTGCTTTTAATGCTGACAATAACAACAAATTAACTGTAAGTGGTGGAAATGAATTGCTTTGTTTATGAATTACACAACTCTTTGCAAAAGGTTGGGTATATATTTAGATATTACAAAACGGTACTAAAACATATAATAATGTGTTGTTCTTTGCCTGGTGGTCCCCTTTAACTAGGCCTATTATCAAGACGATATGGATTCGTCTTCGGGGGAAACCTCAAATCAAATACTTCCACTGTCCAAACTGAGCGTAAAAAGAACTGACTAAATTTGTAATAAAAAATACAAAAACTGTGGTGGCAAAGTGTACTTTAGTATGGCATTCCATAAAACAGTGGAATAGATTAATCCACTGATGACATAAAACAATATATGATTTAGCCCAAATTTTAGACCGCTAATGAGAATTTGGCCCATACATTGCCTACATATTATTAAACCTTAAATTATTACCATAATGTATTTCATGATGCTGAGACAATGTTCATCATGCCGGTTATAGTATGCAGATAAATGTTGTAATTGTTTTCTTTGACGTGTTTTAAATGCTTTTACAACAATTTATTTATTTTATTAAGAATTTAGTTTTGATAGCAGACTTTCCACTCTTCGTAACTTGCAGGAGCAGTGCCAAGCTCTTCCAAAAAAATTGGCTATGTTTTGTTTTACGAAACCGGCTGAACTGATCAGTGATCGGTTGGGAGCCACGGTAGAGCATAAAAACCGATTGTCTACATTCGATTTTATCATTTGACAAAGTATTGCAGCGGCATACGAAACGTCATAATCTTTTAGATTCCTAGTTTGACCATACATTGCGAGACAAACGAATATCACTAGCGATATTATTTCCGATACTATATCCGCAATGGATTATATGTTTACTATTATTGATTGAACATACGGGCACCCTGCCCTGAAATTGATACGTAAATATGAGCGTTGTAGCAAGAAGGTGGCTAGGTTCTACCGTGGGTTTGGTATCAGCCGTTGGGGGGGCCGGTTGTTCGGGGTAGTGTCGTGGCGACGTATCCCACGCTGGTTCGGCAGGCGGGCCGATCCAGTGTTCCGTTCATTGGTTGAGTGCCCGTGTGCACCGGCCAATCGGCGCGGTCAGTTGTTGACCTATCAGTAACGCAATCGCTTATGCGAGATTGTGAGTTGGGAGCCACGGTAGAGCATAAAAACCGATTGTCTACATTAGATGTTATCATTTGACAAAGTATTGCAGCGGCATACGAAACGTCATGATCTTTTAGATTCCTAGTGTGACCATACATTGCGAGACAAACGAATATCACTAGCGATATTAATTTCCGATACTATATCCGCAATGGATTATATATTTACTATTATTGATTGAACATACGGGCACCCTGCCCTGAAATTGATACGTAGATATGAGCGTTGTAGCAAGAAGGTGGCTAGGTTCTACCGTGGGTTTGGTATCAGCCGTTGGGGGGCCGGTTGTTCGGGGTAGTGTCGTGGCGACGTATCGTACGCTTGATCGGCAGGCGGGCCGATCCAGTGTTCCGTTGATTGGTTGAGTGCCCGTGTGCACCGGCCAATCGGCGCGGTCAGTTGTTGACCTATCAGGAACGCAATCGCTTATGCGAGATTGTGAGTTGGGAGCCACGGTAGAGCATAAAAAACGATTGTCTACATTCGATTTTATCATTTGACGAAGTATTGCAGCGGCATACGAAACGTCATGATCTTTTAGATTCCTAGTTTGACCATACATTGCGAGACAAACGAATATCACTAGCGATATTATTTCCGATACTATATCCGCAATGGATTATATATTTACTATTAAGTCAACAAATATTGAAAAATATTCATGTTGTTTTGCTCTTAGTCTTAGTATGAAATTTATGATGAATTGCTAAATATTCAAGCCATTTAATTTTTCCTAAATCTATAAACCAATCAGCATCATTACGCTGACACAATAATTGTTGGGTTTCCAACATTTTAAAAGAATAAGAATTAAAAGCAAGATATAATTTTTTTTATGAAATATTAACTAATATCGTCTGATTTTTAAAACTAAAACAAATTGAAACCATAATCCGTTTCATGGAATTTGGGCTTTTCACTCACTCACTTACATACACACACACACACACACACACACACACACACACACACCATCACACAACACAATTGTACACAACACACGGTACAGGGCCATTCTTTGAAAAGTGAAACTTTTTCGGAAAAATTGAAGTTTTATTTTTCTGTAGTTTTGTTCCATTTTTGGAATGATCCATGTGTAAAGTTTCATGAAATACATGATTTGAAGTTTAAAATGAAACTTTTTTACTCATTTGCATAAATTTACATATTTCAATATTTTTCTAATAATCATAATTCAGAAAATAATCAAGATATCAAAAGGATAATTAGCAAGCTCATTCTTCTCACTTTCCTGTACAGGTTGATACCAACTTTGTAAAAATTCAACCTTTCATTCTTTTCTAAACCCGATATTATAAAATTCCCATTTTTCCATTCATATTGTACATGTCACACACGTGACCACCCCAAAATGTCACACACGTGACCAGACGTTGCCACATAATTAAGTACTATAACAAACAACGGTTTGATATAATTCTCATTCATTGCTATTGTTGTACTTACAAATGTATAGTACTTCTCTGGTAATAAGATGAACATTATAGCTATTCATATTTTAAAGAATTTTCCAAATGAAATTTAGTTATGAAAAAAGCGCTCCGTGCGAAGTCACACACGTGACCCATGCCATTTGACCTCTGACATTGAGTTACGTAATCCTTATAAAATATTTTGTGTTAAGTTTGAAAGACTACAACATATTCAAGTCACGTATGAAGTAAAAATCATTATAGTCTCATACTTACTGAAATATAAGCATCCCATTTCAAAATTTGTCATGTTTTGGGTCACACACGTGACCAAGAATGGCCCTACAATGCAGTCGATTTTTGTACGTAATTTGCTTCTCTCGGCTTCCCTCAGCACTAATATCTCAACATGTTCCGATCACTGCATTTCTACTTCGGAAATATGTGTTGATTGTTTTCTTCGATTATGTTAATCATTATTATCTGATCAAGTTGTACTGGAAATCGATGATTTTCGTTTGAATTTTGTGGCTGCGGGAAGAATAATTATCATATGGTACAGTATGACAGTACGGTAAATTACCGTACGGTGCATGTGTACATTTGTTGTAATGTTGATTGAATCGCGGATGGGTGTCATAACTCTCCGGCCATGGTGTCATACCAAATTGACACCGCAGTATGTGAGCGTGTTTAGCCAATCAGCGACGCGTATTTTACTAAGTCAGATGATATAACATATTATTTGGCTCTCTTCGGTGTGTTGCAATTCTATTTGGGCTTAAAGAGCTACCAACAAATCCCCCCATACACTGGGGGATCCCGCAGTGGTCAAAATGACAGATCGTCCGATCTGATATTAAGAGTCTCAGATGCAATCAACTGAATTTAATTTTAATTCGGCATTAGGATGTATCTAAAGACGACAAGAACAAACACCAACACTTAGAAATACAACCCCAAAATAAGTGTGGGGCGTTGTATACACATTGTAATTCCAAGCATGGGTGTAGAATACTAGTCACTTGGCTGTAAGGAATCAAACAACAGTCATACGCAAGTAATCATAAGTGAAAGAAACGTAGTAATTTACCAAGACCAGATATTTGAAACACAGTTTGTTCCTCTGTAAAGGCTTAACACAGGCCATATTGCCCCGAATTCTCAACGTGTGTTGAGAGCTGCTTATACAAATCAGGACAATGGGATCTTTGAAATAAACTAATAGTAAAGTTTGTAATCAGCCAAATTGCGTATTGGATCATCCTGGACGTTGTATTACTGGTGACCTGTTTCACTGTTATACTGTAAAAAATGTAATTTCAAAGGGACCATTGTCCTGATGTTCTGAAATTCAAAATGGCTCCTAATTGAAGTTTATCGAGACGATCCAATTGATTCGTTGACCCAGAAAATGTGAGTGTACCCGCTGAAATAAAATCTCCAGCTGTTTTAGATGTTGAAATATTGAAGTAAATAATTTGTATGTTTTAGATGGCAGCCATTTCGGAATTTAAGATGGCGGTTAAAGTGGGGAGTGCTTAATTGCTTTCAACCTTATTTTGGTAAATTATTACAAGTTGATCACAAAAAGACAGTCACATCAGCCGAAATGAACTCTGTAATTGCTGTGATAGAGTTAAATATAGGCTTCCCATGGCAGCTATATTGAAATTCCAGATGGCTGCCATTTGAAGTCTTGATATGAGATTCAGGTGATTCGTTGGCCCCTATTAAATGAGTATATCGCCTGAAAATAACTCTCTAGCTTTTTTAGTTGCCGCGAGATAATGATGAAAACAGGTGCCAGATGGCGGCCATTTTAAAATACAAGATGGCGGCCAAGAATGGGCCATGCAAAATTGCTTCTATCAAATTTCTTGAAGAGGAAGGTCTAAACTATCTGTGAGGCAAAATTCATGCTTTTCTCCGGAAGTGCACACCCCATGACCTAAGAGCCCCTACTAATGTTAATAAACTGTTATTTATATTATTTTTGCATCAAAATATAAAGAAAAGAACGTAGGTGGCAACAATAGTCAATATTGACTGACCGCCAAAAAAAAATTAAACTACAACAACAACTTTAGAGCATCGAATTAATGACGTCACATTAACGTGCGATAGCCTATCAAGCATATTACTAATCAGGGGGGCTGTGGTGAAACTTAGTGTGAATTATAAATATTTTCTAAATAACTTATTTCAATATCTCTATTTAAAAAAAAATCCCTTCATGCATACTGAGTTATTATTTCACACGAGGAATTATATAGTAGTGATGGAAATAAAAAAAATTGCATTATTTAAAACACGCAATGCATATTTTGTCTTTCTGTGAGTGAATTATTTATCTCTGATTGTGTAATTGGCAGACGGCCTTCCAGTTGCCGAAGTTGTCATTAATATACATTTTTAGACCCATTTGAATTTTCCTGTTTGATACATTCATCACTTTACCCTGTCCATGTAACAAAACATTTGTATCCCTTAACGCTCAAATTAGCTATCAAATCCCGCCCCGTCGCATTTGCCCATACTTTTTGCTTTGGCCCATCACCACCTTGAACTAGGACAGGCTATGACTTATCGCCATCTTTCATGATATGAACAACATCGGCCGTCCTCAAATCATCTGGTATTTCACCCTGGTCAAGTGTTGCCTGAAGTAGTCTGAATACCGGGGTGGTGTTGTGTTGATGTTTTACATGTAGTCTGGAAAGAGACTAGCAACCAAGAGTCTGTAGTGCAGACTATGAGAAGTTTCGAGAATAAAGTTTATCTCATGATGACATGAATCTCTAGTGTCAAAATGCATCCTTATTTCATGCTAGCTACTGAGGATACAACATAATTGGGGACGAGGATGGCGAGTTTGTAACCTCCGCCATCATTTCTTGCTACTCCGGGTTCTCCATTTATTCCATGGAAGCAATGGAAAGGACTTTTCGAGACCTATTTGCTTGCCAGTGGAGTTAAAAGGTTTGCCGACGAACGGAAACGTGCTGTTTGGGCCCGGAAGGACAGCGTGTATTCCACACGTTGCCTTCGATTGCCGTGGAAGGAGTGGACGATGTCGATCGTGTGTAGCAGCGGTCGAACGATTGAACGCAGACTTCACACCAGCCATTAACGTGGTCTCCGAGCGTTACCGATTTTGGCAACGGGCACAACGGCACGACGAAGGAGTTAAAAGCTACGTAAGTTCACCTCGTGCCTTATCGATTAACTGTGCGTTTGGTGACATGCTTGGTGAATTCATACGGCACCAGTTGGTTGAAAAGACTAATTCAGAGCAATACGTGAACGGTTGTTGACTGAGCCTGCCCTGACGTTATAATCTGCAGTAACAATTGCACGACAAATGGAGTCAGCAGTCAGGGATGCAAGAGAACTTGAGTCTTCCGCCACTGTTACTGGCATTAATCGCCTCCATCAGCAGAAACCTCGATCAAACAAAGTCAAAATTTCCAAGTACAAGGAAATGCGAAACAGAACAATGACACAACTGCAGTGTGCTTCAGCTGTGGCAGAAAGGGACATTAAGCTTATGATCCCGTATGCAAAGCCAGAAATGTCACTTGCTCATCCTGCAACAAAATGGAACATTATTCTAGAGTGTGCAAGTCAACGCCGGTACGTACAATACAAGAGCGTGTGCAGAGTGGTGATGACAATGTGCAAATTTTGAACGTCAACCAAAACAACATCATGTGTCCAGTGATGCTGAATGGAACGGTACGAGTAAACATGATTTTTTATACCGGTTCTCCAGTAACCTTGCTTCCGGCAGCCATGTTTGATGAACATTTTGGGAATGACTTGCTCGAAGCCTTTCCTGACTCAGTTTCATTTGTGACATACCTCCACGAGCCCATCTCTACACGTGAGTTGATCAGGACACAAGTTGCATTTGGGGACTCGGTCGTTGCAGAGGGCACCATCTACATAGTGGAACGCGGTGAGCCAAACCTAGGAAGGGATTTGATTTCTTCCCTGGGACTTACGCTGAAGGACAATGTGATTCAAAGCATCAATCCTACACCTACTACTACACCCATACCGGCCAGTTACTCGACACTCTTCGGGGAAGGCGCTGGTATCGCCAAAGGGTTTGCTCATAGAGTGCAAATCAAACCAGGTGCATGTCCAGTTCAACAAAAACTACGCCGACTACCGTTTACAGTGAGCGAAAAGGTATCACTAGAATTGCAACACTTGGAGGAGAGTGATATCCTTGAGAAGATCGACGCCAGCGAGTGGGTATCACCAGTGGTGGTTGCATACAAGAAGTCGGGGGATGTCAGACTGTGTATTGACTTGCGTGAGGTCAATAAGGCGATTGTGGTCGACAAATATCCCCTGCCTCACATCCAAGAACTTCTCGCAGAGTTGAGGGACAGTGCCAGAGATCTGACCGCCTTCATAACTCATGAAGGGTTATTTCGCTTTAAGCGTGTGTGCTTCGGTCAAGCTTCAGCTCCGTCAGGCTTCCAGAAGCTGATGTCTTCATGCTTGGCAGGGTTTGCTAGGTGTTCAGTACTACCTCGATGATGTCGTCATTTACGAAAAGACGCTTGAGGAGCACGATGCACACCTTGCCGCTGTCCTGGAGAAGTTGCAAGACGTCGGATTGACACTAAACCAGCAGAAATGTCAGTTCCGAGTCAAGTCCATCCACTTCCTTGGTCACATGATCTCCGCAGATGGTCTCCATCCTGATCCTCTGCGCGTTGATGATATCCTCAAGATCCCTGCTCCTGAATATCTGGCTAGTCTACGATCTTTCATTGGCCTTGCGTCATATTACGCCAAATTCATTCCTGATTACGCTACAGTCATTGAACCGATGAGAGCGATGACACGCAAGGATGCTGTGTTCGAGTGGACTCCGGCTGTACAACGAGCATTCGATCACGTAAAACAGGAGATTGGAACTGCTACGGTGCTTCATCTGTTCAATCCGGATCTGCCGAAAATTGTGGAAACAGACTCATCTGCCTACGGGCTGGGGCTGTATTGCTACAGGTAAAAAACGGCCGTGAGTTCCCAGTCGCGTTTGCGTCAAGAAAACTGTCCGCCGAGGAACGAAACAACTCCGTTGGCGAAAAAGAAGCGTTAGTGTGTGTGTGGGCCAGCGAGAAGTGTTTACCTACCTATGGGGACGACACTACACGTTCCGTACTAATCACCAGTCCCTGTGTACGCTGTTATCGTCTCGAGGTACAAGACGTCAGAGTATGCGCATTGCTAGATGGTCTACACGGCTGATGCGATTCAACTACACCGCATAGTACAAGCCGGGACATCGCAATGTCGTCGCAGATGTACTGTCGCGATTATCACAACCTGCCGCAGACGTCATAGAGGATGATGATCACGAAGTGGTAATCCAGATTTAAGCAGCTACTGCTTCGAATTAAGTTCTGCAAGAGGTGATCGCGCAAGTTTCGCGTGGATGGTCCAAGGCCGCACTGAAAAACGATTCGCTGAAACCATTCTACATGATTCGAGATGAGCTAGCTGTGCTGGACAACTGCTTGTTCCGAGGAGACAGCCTTGTCGTTCCTTCAGCCTGTTGTTCAACCTTGATCGCAGCCGCTCATTCCGCTCATCAGGGTATCGTACGCACCAAACAACGATTGCCGGAGTTGTATTGGTGGCCTCGCTTGGATAGGATGGTTGAATAATCCATCCGAGAGTGCTTCACATGTCAGGCTAGTTATAAGGTCACGAAAACGAGAGATATACACCGCTACAGCCAGTACCTTTGCCGCCCGATCCTTGGCAAAAGTTAGGTATCGATATCACTAATATCACGATATCACTAAATTCTACCCGTGATTGCAAATACGCGATAGTTCTGACTGATTACTACAGTAAATGTGTAGAAATAGCATTTGTTTCTGATATCACATCTAGGTCATTGATCGTATTATTGTCGCAAATCTTCGCACGAGAAAGATTGCCCGAAGAAATTGTGTCGGACAGCGGCACGCAATTTGTTTCAGCTGAATTCGAAGCATTCCTCGCGCAGATGAAGATTCGTCATCTGAAGTCATCTCTCTACTATCCAAGAGCGAATGGAGAGGTAGAAAGATGGAACCACGTGCTGAAGCAAACTTTGCAGATTGCGAAGAATACTGGAACGCCATGGAAAGATTCCGCAGTCCAACTGCTCATAGCGTATAGATCGACTCCGCAGGCACGCTACAGGGGCGTCTCCGGCGGAAATGCTACATGGGAGGAGGATGGTGACCCCGGTCAATATTCGTGGATTCCAAGAGAAAGCTGACGATGCCGACATTCGTTCGCGTGTCAAGAAAAATCAAGAAAAGTCGCGAATATACACGGACCACAAGCGAGGGGCAAAAGACATGGCCCTGGGAAGCGGGAGATGCAAATTATGGTTAGATGATATTGGACAGGAAGGTCAGCTTGCTACAACCTCTGTAAACTGTTTAATCTTCACAAAGATCAATCACTCAGACGAACATATTAGCACCAGGCGGGAAAATGGACCTTGACATAATCAGTGGCGGATCTACGGGGGGTTTAGGGGTTTAACCCCCCCCCCCCCCCCCCACCCTTGGGCTGCCAAGTGAAAATGTTTCAGTGAAAAAAGAGATCAAAATTCATTTACAGGGGTTCAAAATCGCCACAAAAAAATCGCTGCTTCGCGGCTATCACTGAAAAAAGTGAAAAAAAAATCACTTACAGGGGTTCAAAATAGCAACAAAATTCGCCGCTTCGCGGCTATTACTGAAAAAAGTGAACACAAATCACTGACGGGGGTTCAAAATAGCAACAACAACAAAATGAAAAAAGTTCAAAAAAATCACTTACGGGGGTTCAAAATATCAAACAAAAATCACCGATTCGCGGCTCGTGGACATCGTCATTGGGTAAACCCCCCCCCCCCCCCCCCCCACCCTTAGCAAAAAGCTAGATCCGCCTCTGATAATGACTTAGAAAAAGAAAGAAAGAAGGAGAAGAAGAAGAAGAATATATATATATATATATATATATATCTACACAACAGGCGTGAAACCGCCGGTAGCGGACTCAGCAACTCTTAAGGTACGTCTATATATATATATATATATATACGTAATGCAAAGAATAATCATAAATGATTGAGAAGGAAGAATAATAGGCGTAGCTTAATAAGCATTGTTCCTCCCTTTAATCCTCCAAATGAAAAAAGGCACTGGTCGAAAAATTGGTCTCCGCCAGGACTCGAACCCGGGTCTTCAGCTTGGAACGCTGACGCCTTAACCACTAGGCCACGGGGACCGTGTGATTGAAGACAGATCCAAATTCAGGTTATTGGCAAGCCAATCTCTCGGCCCTTTGTACTCAATTAATTCATGGGGAGGGAGTTACGAACAAAGCAAGCCGCCTGTACCTCAGCTGGATCACAAAGGAGTGATTCAAGTATTAGTTAGAACATATATATATAAGCGAAAGGTGAACTAATACATACAGCTTTGGTTTCTTCCAATATTTAAATAATGCAAAGAATAATCATAAATGATTGAGAAGGAAGAATAATAGGCGTAGCTTAATAAGCATTGTTCCTCCCTTTAATCCTCCAAATGAAAAAAGGCACTGGTCGAAAAATTGGTCTCCGCCAGGACTCGAACCCGGGTCTTCAGCTTGGAACGCTGACGCCTTAACCACTAGGCCACGGGGACCGTGTGATTGAAGACAGATCCAAATTCAGGTCATTGGCTGAGGTACAGGCGGCTGAGGTACAGGCGGCTGAGGTACAGGCGGCTTGCTTTGTTCGTAACTCCCTCCCCATGAATTAATTGAGTACAAAGGGCCGAGAGATTGGCTTGCCAATGACCTGAATTTGGATCTGTCTTCAATCACACGGTCCCCGTGGCCTAGTGGTTAAGGCGTCAGCGTTCCAAGCTGAAGACCCGGGTTCGAGTCCTGGCGGAGACCAATTTTTCGACCAGTGCCTTTTTTCATTTGGAGGATTAAAGGGAGGAACAATGCTTATTAAGCTACGCCTATTATTCTTCCTTCTCAATCATTTATGATTATTCTTTGCATTATTTAAATATTGGAAGAAACCAAAGCTGTATGTATTAGTTCACCTTTCGCTTATATATATATGTTCTAACTAATACTTGAATCACTCCTTTGTGATCCAGCTGAGGTACAGGCGGCTTGCTTTGTTCGTAACTCCCTCCCCATGAATTAATTGAGTACAAAGGGCCGAGAGATTGGCTTGCCAATGACCTGAATTTGGATCTGTCTTCAATCACACTGTCCCCGTGGCCTAGTGGTTAAGGCGTCAGCGTTCCAAGCTGAAGACCCGGGTTCGAGTCCTGGCGGAGACCAATTTTTCGACCAGTGCCTTTTTTCATTTGGAGGATTAAAGGGAGGAACAATGCTTATTAAGCTACGCCTATTATTCTTCCTTCTCAATCATTTATGATTATTCTTTGCATTATTTAAATATTGGAAGAAACCAAAGCTGTATGTATTAGTTCACCTTTCGCTTGTATATATATATGTTCTAACTAATACTTGAATCACTCCTTTGTGATCCAGCTGAGGTACAGGCGGCTTGCTTTGTTCGTAACTCCCTCCCCATGAATTAAATGAGTACAAAGGGCCGAGAGATTGGCTTGCCAATGACCTGAATTTGGATCTGTCTTCAATCACACGGTCCCCGTGGCCTAGTGGTTAAGGCGTCAGCGTTCCGAGCTGAAGACCCGGGTTCGAGTCCTGGCGGAGACCAATTTTTCGACCAGTGCCTTTTTTCATTTGGAGGATTAAAGGGAGGAACAATGCTTATTAAGCTACGCCTATTATTCTTCCTTCTCAATCATTTATGATTATTCTTTGCATTATTTAAATATTGGAAGAAACCAAAGCTGTATGTATTAGTTCACCTTTCGCTTATATATATATATATATATATACGTATATATTTAAGTATAGAGAGTTCAGAATGAAGGTCTGCGTCGGTGTGGTGAATAGAGACAAAAATTTAAATAAAACACCGTAAGAAAAAATAGTTCTCCGAATTTTCGCCCATAGGGCTTCGTCAGGGTACGTTTATTAGACTCTAATAAACGTACCCTGACGAAGCCCTATGGGCGAAAATTCGGAGAACTATGTTTTCTTACGGTGTTTTATTAAAATGTTTGTCTATATTTATATATATGGTCGATTCCAACGAAAAGTGTACACGGCCAGATTTTTAGGTTCGAATTTCAAACTGCTTTGATTGTTTAATCCTTTTGCACATGTTAAGTAGACATGTCAACCATAACCAGAAAAAAAGTGCCATCACTAATCTTTCCGAACGGCCAGGTAATGGCCTTGAGAAGTTAATGGTACATTTCCTAACGTTGCCTACGAATGCAGATGAATTACTTTAAAAATGTGATTATGGAACTCTAAATCAATCTGCTTCATGCAAAAATTTGCTTTTATTTCATCTATAAGATGCTAATCATGGAATACATTCACATATTGTGTTTTAAACATCACTCTGTTATACATTTTCAAGTTCAAATGTTTTATTAGTGTGTTGAGATTTTCCTGTCTTAAAAACATGAGGTTGTATCACTTTTCATAATCTCTTTAATAATATGTGAATCAGAATTATTTCCCACTATCTTAAAGAGTGGGAAATACCCTTTCCAAAAATATCAAATTTAGGTTTGTGTGCAAAAATATGACACATATACAATGTACGTGAAAAATAAGTATTCGTAGGCAACATGTAATTTACTTTATACGTAGGTAACAAAAACCTTTTATTCACAGTGACTGTCACGAAATATGGGGGTCCCTTGTCAGTTCTAAGTGAGATACGATCATACAAATGTGCTTACAATCAATTGGGTGTAAAAATACTTCTACGAATTTACACTGACACCATAAGTGGTGTCCTCAAAACAAAATATATATTCAATGTGAACATTTGGAAATTTAAACCTGACTATAGATTTGAATTCCCAATGTTGATCAATAGTATCCACATTATTGATATTGCAAACATTATGTAAGAAGATGTTTAATCTGGAATTTCTAGGGATACGATACATTTGGGTTATACAGAAACGAATATTATAGTGTGTTCGTAGGTAACATTATTTTGTTCATATTTAAAGATACCTGTAGTAGGCAAAGTTAATTACTGTATTTTGACTATACGAAAAACAACTTGTATACCTATGGTCTGTAAATATATACTGTTCCTGAAATGGCTATAAAAACACGAATTTGACAAAGAGAGGGCATATATTTGTTTTGATATTTGGGTGAATCAATGTATAAGGTATACATCAGCGTGCACATAAAATAGAAGTTCCGATATGGGTGACAAACATACATTTGAAACGATTGCTCAAACGATGAGTGGTAATATATTATCTGTTTGATAAATGCAATAAAGGATCATTTGAGATTCCTAAAAAACAGTTCATACAGCGCTCTTATCATGTCCTTTAAAGGGTTGAATATTAATGAAACACATTGGCCAATCCTGCATATCCCAACAGCTTACTTAGTTTGATTCGAACCCTCCAATTTAATTGGAATGTTTCTAAGATTAACTCGTATTGTTTCCAGTTTTGTGTCTTACAGTATATTATTGTAAAGTGCTAAAATATAAGGTTAATCTTATTATGTGCTACATTTATCAAGAATATTATAAACGACGTTATTCTTGGAGATTTATGTGTACATTATGTGAGGCTGCAATAATATTAATACAATCAAACGGCAGCATATGGAAACATCACAACACGGCATCATCATTGTTTTCAATTACGTTATTTTACTTTTTAACAACAAAAATGGCCGTTAAATAAATCTTTATAGCAATCATAACCTGTTTAACAGTATCAATATTTCAGTGTACATGCTCTTGTTATATGTGATAAATATATAAGTGCTAATAAGTTGTATCATCTTATAGATATATATCACAATTACGATATTACAAAAAAATAATCGAATTTTCTATCTACCCAAGAAACAAAAAGTATATATCTGAGGTAATGGGAGAACGGTTGGGATACGGTTTATAGCTGAAAATGAGGCGAAACATATTGATTGTTTTTCAATTCAAATTTTCAGAGGGGGTATAAGGGTGTATTGTCAGATAAATCATTTAATAAAATTGAGCCAATGTATTACATGAAGTGCCATTTGATACATATCATTCTAACCATCTTAATATTAAGACATCAAATGGTGTGTTCTTCGGTATTTTACCTACTTTATAAAGAGCCACATCTGATTCAATCTCTCGTGTGATTGGAATACAAATGAAAGTAATCGATTACGTCGACTTATCATGTGGTTTATATACAACTGTTCGCCACAAATCATAGTGCATACGTCAACGTAGATACCATGTACACAGACTCCATGATATATGTTTTTACAAGGAAAATTTCATAGACAAAAATACCAAAATGCAATTCGAACAACCGCAATTGCTTTTTGGATCGAATGGGTTGATCATCTTGATGCAGATAGTGGGCCATCAGATGCATGTGGTTTTTAAACATTTTTTTGTATTAACCGATTTTAAAAATCAATGATGACATCATTATTTTTGTGTATTCGGAACTTTGTAAAAAAAAAAAAAAATCATATTTTCAGTCGAAACTCTAGATGATGAAAGCATCTGGTCGGATTTGAAAGTGCACACTTATCAGGTTGATTGTGACATCCAAATGGGCTTTAATATCCGAAAGTTTACTTTTGTCTTGTTACCTACGAGTACATTTTACCTACGAATACAGAGTGTCCCCATGATAAAATGCCACATTAATGTTCTTATTAAAGCATTGAATATCGTTATTTTGATTTTAATCTATTGCCAAAGGATGCCTTCGAATCATACACATAAATTCATTTATTAATATGATGATTACGCAGTGATATAAGTGCAACATATACGTATAAAGCAAGCATATAATACCGTGCACGCAATCATGCATTCAATCTTTTTAAGGAGGTATAAACCATAAAATAATATAAGCAAGCTAGCACATATCACAATGATATAAGTGCGGCACACGTATAAAGCATGCAGGCATATAATTACCGTAGGCCATAAAATAGTATAAAATTATGAGGAAGCACATATATCACAATGATATAAGTGCAACATACGTATAAGGCAAGCATATAATTACCGCGCATGCAATCATACATTCAATCAAAAAGCATTTGTATGATTTGAGCGAACACGCAGTATTATATACATTTGTAAGACTACAAAAAATCAGTATATACTCAACAGTGACAATAAAGGAGGTATGAGCCATAAAATGATAATACAAAGCTATAGGCAAGCACATTTGCACGGATACATGGAATGTTATAAAAGGTTGTGCACCAGCAATGTATTCTAGAACCTTCTAGGATCCCAACCTACGTGCAAAACCTCGCGATGTAGCTACTGGAAGTCCACAAAACGCGTATGAATAATTTAACCCCTAATGTACGTAGATAGCGCCTTAAATCCTTACGGTTCACGAAGGTTTGTCTCTGCTATTTTCACAATAACACTAAAATGCACAATGATTCCATCAGATTGCTTCCGATTCATGATCTGTAGGGTCTTGTGCATCGTTTGATACCAAATTGACCGCTTCATATCTTTGTTTAATGTGCCACGTTTCATGTGTAAGTCACGTGTTATACAAACAACATGAAATTGCACGTTCAGTTATGTACAAAAAATCGCAATGAAATGTTTAGATTATTTAAAACGTTACACACTTTTTATTTGGAACTCATCAAATGGCATTCAGTGTTATTTTGGTGTTACATGTATTAAGTGCTTCAAATGATATAAAAGTATACAAGTAATAAAAACAATATAATTCATAACGTATTAAAGACAATAACAAACATAAGAATATGAGTTATTGATAGTGTATCTTTGTTATATGTTTTTAGGAAATCATTATAATAGAAGTAAACGCAGTTATTTATTTCACATCTTGATAATGAAATGCACATAATGTAGATATACACCGTGTCCCAGAAAAAACGAAACCGAGTTTCATGGCAGAAATGTTATGTTATAATGAATAATTTCCTTGATGATATATATATGTCTGAAAAGCTATGTGTCTCTTCTTTTATTTGATATACAACTTATGGCACATAATTCACGCATGACTGAATTAGAACGTTAGAAAGTGGTGTTACCAAAATTCAATTTGCGCGCAGAAATTGCAAGTTTGGGTGATGTTTTGGGGAGAGTTTTAAGAGTAGTAAACGTACTTATTTTGAAAAAGGACAGACACTCCATGAAAATTCATAATTTTATCTTTTATATGACACCTCATGATTAAAAAATAAATTATATATGCCAGAGAACGAATACAATGAAAACATGCTTGATTCCAGCCCAAATGAGTAACTTTCCTGATATAGCCTGTTTCCTGATCCCCATGTTTGTGTAAATTCACTCGTGCATCAAAGTCCATTGTCAGCTGCTAGTCAGGAAAGCTGAGCGAGTTTTTACTCAACTTTCACTCATTCGGGCAGAAATCAGGCATGTTTTCATTGTACTCGTTCTCTGGCATAAATGATTTATTTTTTTAGCATGAGGTGTCATGTAAAAGATAAAAATATGAACTTTTATGTGGTGTTTGTCCTTTTTAAAAATAAGTACGTTTACAACTCTTAAAACTCACCCAAACTTCAAATTTATGCGTGCAAATTGAATATTGGTAACACCACTTTCCATTGTTCTAATTCAGTCATGCTTGAAGTATGTGCCATAAGTTGCACATCAAATGAAAGAAGAGACACAGAGCTTTCCAGGCATATATATATATCATCAATTACATTTTTCATTATGACAGAAAATTTCTGCCATGAAACCCGGTTTCGTTTTTTCTGGGACACGGTGTATATAGCAAATATATATAGACTATGAAAGGTATATATGTAATAGGCCTATAGATATAGGATGTCTATCAAGAAAGAACCCTTACAATTTAGAAAAACTGAATTATACTGTTTAAATCCGTGACACTGCATGCTTGTGATTGATCATGTTTATAGTGATCACAGCTCTTACGGAAAGCATTTCCTTTATTGAGAAAAGATCTTTAAGAGTTCGTATATTGCAGCTTTTTAAAGATTTGAATCCTCGAACTGGTAAAGATGATGGATAAAACAGCTCTGGATACATTAGGTAAGTGATTGCATGTGTTTCCGGGATTCATTGAAAATTGCCTTACTTGCCAATGACAACGAATATCTACACTGTGTAAAAAATAGGACATTTACGTTCGTAATGTTGTTTTTTTAGTTGATTAATATATACGTTGTTATTTTGTTAAAAAGTTGGGCATATATTAAAGGGATCTAGTAACTTTGTTGACATGTGCAAAAGGTGATGAATGGTTGATGCAATGTATATTGTTGTTATCTCATATGTCCACAGGGTATTGTGTGAAAATGTCAAGTCAAATGGACATTGTATGGCCAAGTAATGAGTGAAAATGCAAAGTGATATTCAGTAACTCACTGCACTCACTTTGTACACGGATGAAAAACTCGCCCGGAGTTTTTCATATCTGAATACTTCAATCATACATATCTTTGTAACGAAAGGGAAATTTGAAAAACCGAAACCTGTCCCATGATTTTATTGTTAATACGAATACAACAAGGTATAAGGGAACCGCTAGAATTAAAATTTTATTTTGAGGATTTGGACAATGTTACTAAGTCCCTTTAATGGCCCCAAAACGTAGTTCAAGATATTACCCAACAGTTGGGCACATTAATGTCTCAACAACATTGGTTGAAATATTGCCCAGTAGTTGGTAGAGTTACTATCGGCCCAACATTGGGCAAAATATTTTGTAACAGTGTAGGCGTATTTCATAATAAGTGCATTACCCATCACTTAATGTAATGGTCAAACGAGTTAAACTAATGTCATAAAGATGTGTAAATTAGGGTGGTGGCTTTCACATTTCAGTATACCCGAGTGAAGATCCTTCATTATTCAGACACATATAATGATGTCATCATTGACATTGGTGAAAACTCTGTGAGCGACTTAAAAGGACTTTGTAATATTGTCCGAATCCTCAAAATAAATGTTAATTATAGCGGTTCCCTCATACCATGTTGTATCCGTATCTTATATTATAAAGTTGGAGAAGCGTTTTGGTCCTGTTGCCGAGGAGCGAATTCCACTCGGCACCGATGCCGTCGTTCGTCGTTCGCTGCTTTTTCGTGCGCTAGAAATTTCACGTCAAAAATAAAAAATAGTTTTCCGCCAGAAAAATTGATTGCTTAGAAACTAAATACAAATGCGTAGTTGAGATTTCAATTAATGTTTTTTAAATCGTAAACAACGTGGGTAAATTTCTGTGTAGTTTTTGGCATTGCCGTTCATCACCGCGAGGAATTCGTTTGCCGTTCGGTGTAATTTCTCGCTGTAATAGTTGTTAGGGAAAAAAACAAATAATATTTATGTACTAGGCAAGTTATTAGTCTTGAAAGCCGAAACAAATTTGTAGTGTAAATGTAGATAAATGTTTTTAAAATCGTAAACAATGTGGGTAAAATTCTGTGTAGTTTGACATCGGGCCGTGATACACATACACATATAGGTCAGATTAGTGGCTATGGGTCAGATTCAGTGGCCATAGGTCAGATTCAGTGGCTAATTACAGAATGTGTATCTCGGCCCGGTGTAAAATTCATTTCTGTGGATTTGCCGATTTGAATTGGACAACTGAGTATCTGAACTAAAGCCATGCAAGCGTATTACATGCATGTAATATCGTTCAGATACTCGATCGTTCGTCGGATCGGGTCGAGTCGGATCGTGCAGTTGTGTTCAGAAATGTTCGAGCTCCACGTACAAATACCATTATTTGGTGATATTCTGGTGAAATATGATATATATAAAAGACGGCCATTCCAGAAGTGACGGTGGTGATTGCATTTTACAATAATCATGGGTAAGTGATTTATACGATTTTTGTGTGTATGCTGTAGTTTATTGTGCGTGCTTACCCCCGTCGGCTACTCATTCGGTGTGTGATCGGCGGCGATTTCTTCCCCGAGGGTTCTGGCATATGAGCCGTGGTAGTTTTCGTAGTATTGTATACGGGTTGCACTGTGGGGGATAAAGTGCTGGGATTCTTGTAGAAGCATTTTGTTTTTGCAGTGTGAGTGCGAGACACCGAGAGAAATAG